>CABFVX010001109.1:0-63930 GCA_902151425.1 Timema shepardi
GAGCATCTAGACGCTTCCCAAGGAAAACGAGTAGTCCAGCTTTTAATGGAGAATAAGTCTGCGTTTTCCTGCGAACCTAGTGATTTGGGCAGAACTAACGTGATCTGCCACAAGATTGATACAAGTGTTGAGGTTGAGGAAATGCTAAAGGATATGATGGAGCACGATGTGATAGAGCCAGATTCAGGAGCATGGTCATCACCTGTAGTTCTTGTCAAAAAGAAGGATGGTTCCACGCGGTTCTGTGTAGATTACCGCCGCCTTAATGATGTCACAAAAAAGGACTCCTACCCCTTATCTCGAATAGACGATACCTTGAACGCAATAGCAGGGGCCCAATGGTTCACAACATTGGATATGAAGAGTGGCTTCTGCCAATGTGAGGTCGATCCGGCTGACCGAGAGAAAACAGCCCCACGCTACAATATCTTGTACCATTTGTTCCATAGTGCTAGATGTCTTTCCAATTTTGTGAAATAAAATTTAGTTATCTCCTTAATTTTTCTTTGTACTATATTTACAAAAAATAACCTATAATATTTACAATATTCAACAATGCTTTGAGCCACATGGGGAAATCAAAAATAAAGTTATTTCGGAAGTCCTTACAATAACCACTAATGTGTATTATTAATGAATATTATTGTGTTATACAAGCACTTCTTTAGTTATTTAAAAATAAATTGGTAAACTTATTTGAATTCGTCAAATTATTTACACCCTCTGCGATCCAAGGTCAACACCCTTTTGGAAGGCCCAATTTGACCCTATGCCAGATACAAAGTAAATCATAGGAATTGTACCTGCATTTACACAAATGTTTATACACTACTTCTATATTTTACTTTACGCATTCATTTCTCATTTGTGTAAATATTTCACCAAGAAACCGGAACAAAGTTTGCTTGACATTTTATTCCACGTGCTCGCTGATGTGGATAACAAGTATATTCCAAATATCATTTGCAATGCTATAATTCACTATTGTCTCGTTTCTGTCGGAATTACTCCTGCTGCGTTTATCAGGAATCTAAGTTATCCAATATTTCATTAATTCCTCTTGACTATGAACATGGCTTTTTCAAATCTTGCTAACACTTGCTTCGGTAATTCGTCGTTTTTCTTCTTATTCTTTCCTGAAACCATAATTTAAACCAAAAAAATACTTTTACTCCAGGGATTTTAGCAAAAAAAGTCCATCTGCCCTTGAAAAAAACCCTGGGGCTACCTAAATGCCAATAATTCTCTGTGCGTTTTAAATGTGAGAATTTCTGCCACCTCATCATCCACACGATATAAATCCACTTTAGTCAAAGATTTCCCTGAAGCAGTAATCAAAACTTAATCTATCTTTGGCGTCGGGTGTGTATTTTTCTTAATGCTTTATTCACAGCTCTACGTTAGTCCCCACACAACCTGTTAGTTCCTTCACAATGTTTGACAGTTACCAAATGTGTTGGCTAATCTGAGTAGTCCATCAGCTCTAAAATTCCCTGTTGAACCAACTTATAGATTTTCTTTCCCTCCTAGTCTTGAAGCAAACTTACTTGTCAATACTGTCACAACCCGTTCCCCCTCCATCTTGTGGGTATTGTGGTAAACTGTAATACATGTTTCTTGTATAGACCTAAGTTTTGACTTTCAAAAGTGACAGCTGCCAAACATGTTTTTGCAGATCACATAATGTGGCATAGGAATACATAATTTGGTCTGGTCATTTGTACTAGCTGTTAGGCAACACCAAAGAAGCCATAAATGGTCTATAATTCTAAGCTAAGATTATGGAAAACTTCCCTTAACTGCTCTAGAGAATTCTGAAAATTGCTCGACTAAGTATAATTTTAATGATCTCCGAAAAATAATCCTGTACCTAATTGCTAAACCATTTTTATTGAATCTCCTAACTGCTTATGCTCGCCTAAAAAATGATTTGTGCTAAATCTTAAACGATTTTTTGGTAGTTCTATTTCTCTTGTAAATTCAAACGTTATTTTTGTTTCTGAGTTTCAGATGATACCTGATTATTGTTGAGATCAAACCAACTGACATTCAACTATAATAAAATAAACTATAATAAAACTATAATAAATCCTCCTGGAAACATAGTTAATGCATATAATAACACAACAATAACACAATAACTAACACAATTGCACAACAATAACATATGACAGATTACACAAAAGATTTTTTTCTTATACAAAAAACCAATAATTACATTTTACTTTACTTTTTTCTTTCTGTCAAACCTTATTTATGTGATTAATACATTCTGGTGCTCGATGAGCTACGAGCAAGACACGTGGTTTCACTGCATTTTCACATATTTTTCTCTCTCTCTGAACGAAAGATTTTTTTTTATGCACTCACACTTGTTGATAATCTGCCTACGTGGCCTCAGTGCATACCGACAAGAAGGCATCTTAGGGTGGGGTTCCACAATTTGGCTTACTGGTGTTTTCTACTAGGTTTGAAGACCTGACCTCTTTCGTTTCCTATCAACCTCCTGACTGATAGGTATTTTCCCAAGTCTACCTCGTGGTCGAGCCTCTGGGTCTGTGGGCTAAGATCCCTAGAACAAATTGTTTCAGCCTCCCTACATTAACTACCATTGAGCGATAAGAAGCTGGATTCATGCTGTAACCTTACTTAGGACCTCAAAAATATGATAATAACATATAATTTTGTTCATGAATTTCCTAGCCTCCGGCACGGTATGTAGTTGATTGCGCACTTTTATCATGTTGTTCTTGAAGTTTAGTCCATTCTGCTACTTGAGTCTAATTGAAATGTGAACCCTCCTTAATAGTTCAGTTGGAGACGTGGCAACTCTTGCATTTCTTCCTCGCATGTCTATAGTAAGAGACTTACGTGATGAGCTTGTCGATATTTCCTAAAATTGACCCAATTTTCTTCTTTGCGTAGGTGTAAGATGTTCCTATTTTTCACAGAAAATAATATCTTCCTTAGCGTTTTTTTTGGACACATATACTGATTTTTTTTATCCTAGTAGTTTACGTGGTTTCTCGTGTCTTTCCCTGGAACTACGGGTCTTTGGTTTGTTCTACACTTTTTCCTTCCAAAGTCGACTCCCCATAGGCTTTTCTGATGTTGCCTCCCTTTATCAAATGCAACTCAGCAATTTGGTATTTCCTGGGTCTGTACCACTCCACTATCACTAATTAGTTACGACCACAATAGACTAAAAGAGAGGAGGACGATATCTAAGGAAATAATAATATTAAAAAGTAAAACATTTGAAGGTTAAAGAAATATTTGAGTTATTTATTCAAAGTAACAAACAGTGTCAAAACAACACGTTTAATGGCCTTATAGGTCTTACTGAAGTGTGTCGAAAAACCAATAAATCATGGCAATTTATTACATGCGCAGTACGTTTCAAACTCTCGAGGATTATAATTATAGTATATAAACTTGTTTAGAAGAAACCAATGAAATAAACAAAATTGTTGCTTTTTATTTAAAGAAACTTTTCTAAATGGTATACAAGGTCCTAATTCACCACATTGAATTAAGATCAAACTAAATTAGGATCAAAAGTTTAAATTACATAATATTACAAAATTACAAAGCTTAATGAACCTATTTTAATTTTTTTACAACGCGTCAGATTCACACCTGTGAATAATAAATTTAACTTAAATATCGTACCATATATTTACTTAAAGCACAAAGGTTTGACTTCCCGACTAAGCTCAAACCTTCGTGGGACCATTACCCTCGTCACTTTTAAAGAATTAAACAAGATTCCCACATTTCAATATTTAATATTAAAATAGAAAAACAAAGTTACGTTAGAGAACTTGTAATTTTGTCTAAGTGAATCTGTGAATATTAAAGGTCAAAACCATATTAATCAACAAAAATAAGTTACTTTACAATTAAATTCAAAGCAAAGGAGTCTACAATATAACCAATAAAAGAAACATTGTCAATTTAAAGAATTTAAATTATTACTGATAGCCACAAAAGCAAAAATTTAATATTTAACCTAATTATTGAAAGACATTAAAAAAAATGTGGCTACCTATTTAAACCAAGAAAATACAAAGTTACTAGCTCCCATGTGGCAACGGAAACATTAAGTACTTCATAAAAGAATTTACGTTTAAAAATAAAAGTGTTTTTGCAAAATATTATTGATGCCTACACTGACAGATTTCCCCAAAGTATTTAAGAAAATCAAACCCATCGCAGTAATATATAGTTTTATATATTTCAAACAAAGATATTAGTATAAGCCATCCTGGCTAGATAATGTCCTAGTTCTAAACAGGACTTCTCGTGGAAGTGACGAATGTAATAGTCTACGATATTGTCTGTGCTCCCTCGTTATATAGGTCTAGCTGCAAGGTGGGAAGGTGGGAGTTTTCCTTTGTTATAACGTCACTCGCTAACACCAGGTTGAAAGGATACATTGTTTTCATCACGTAGGCCAATTTTTTGTTGTCTTGATCATCATCCGCTGCATTCGACTAGTTATCAAATATGAACTCCAAGACACAAGACGAGCAGTTGTAGAACTACGCTTGTTTGATCACGCACGCCATATAGGTGTCCATGAATATGAGTGGTCTTCTAATAGTACAGCACGGGCCAATCAAAGTATTGCTGGCTCACTCCGTTGTAAAATCAGGGTGCTGCACAATTTGTAGCGTGTTTTAGACTTCTCTCCATTCTAGCATTCGTGGTGAACAGGCTGGACTTTAAAGTTACTCTACTCCGGCTGATATACGCGTGAGTTGAACACCTATATTTGACATAGTAAGATTGTGATGTTTAATAATGCTGGATGTCTATGAGTACAAGATTATTTGGGGTAGTATTTAAAAGCTGGCTGGTTTTATTAGTATTTCTATTGCAGGATGTCTAGGAAAATTAGCTTGTTTAGGTGCGGGTAGTAACATTGTTATATTAGCTCCGCTGCACATATATTTTTATGATCGTTTAAAAGTTACCCGTGTACCTGGCTTAACCAATTAATTACAGCTTTTTCCCAAAAGCTTATCTGGCAATCTCTCAAACAGCCCTTCAAACTTCCTCATGTCTGAACACAGACCCTCACCAACAGTTAGAAGTACCAGGATACGAACAGGCTTCATATAACAGTCATGATTAATTACTCACTTTATAGCTACGCTTGTCTTTATTGTCTCCTTGGAAAAATCTATTATTGACTGAGTTTTTAGTCAGAAAGTCTAGACCTCACATGCCATCATAGCTCGCATCAGTCCAACAATTTACCACCTGAAATGTGGCTCTATAGGCTTTCTTACCTATCTCTAAATCCCCTACAGCTTCTCCCAAGTTCTGAATTTTGCGATCTGATAAGCCCTAAATCTCGAATATTGGCTTTGACATATTCATGGACTCCACACTTTTTTGCCACATTATAGAAATGTGTACCCCCTATCTACTAGAAATCGATATTTTCCACCTTGAAAAATGCACGATAACACCAATTAACTAGTGCATTCATCTTCTTTTACTGACACCATGGAAACAATTCTCGTTGAGGACCGTAGTTTGTGGCTTCAACGACCCCTTTCTCGTTTGGGTGAGGGCTCACTTCCCCCAAACACTCTCACCATTATTATTAGCACCACGTCTTACTACCCGTTTGGTTTATACGCACTTACGCTAATGTGTAATGGCAGGGTGATTGTGAGATGAAATGGAGGATCCACAGTTTAACGTGGGATCCAAACCACGGTGGAGGCCTGGCATTCCCCACATTCAAAAGTTGTGATTAATACACGTCTTGTCAGAGGTGAAGGAAGGGTTTGGCCATCAGATAAATCACTGTCTTACAAGATGCTCCATTTTACCGCATTTAAAGCATTGCTTTTACCCGCTATGTATACTAATGTCACCCGCTTACTGGACTATAATCCCTCAACATGACCTTCCTTTTTACATTTGAAATAAAGTTTCCCCTTATATACGCTAAAAATTTCCATCCGACTACTTTCCTCCCTCTCTTGAGGTCTATGATCGGCTTCCACAACGTTTATCGCACTTTCTACTGCCTTTTTGAACGTCTTTGGTTTTACCAAATTAGTAAATTTACCTGTTTCCCCGAAAAGTATGTTTAAAAAGGAATCTAGGGCTCTTTGGTCAGCCTAGAATTTAATTACTTTGTTTGGATTGGATCATACCTTAATTCACACATATTGAAGTTAATTCTCTTAGTCCTGTTCGCAAAAGATTCTACCCTTTCTCCCAAAAAGTGCTTAATTTTGGCCATCAGTTCCCTAAAAAATCGACTTGTTTGCTTCTTTCTGAACCTATCCACGAAGGCTCTCTTCAATCCCACAAAACATTCGGTTTATAAACAGCTTGTGTTACCATCCACTCCGCTACCTCTTATCTATGGCCACACTAGACTAAAAGGAAAGTGGGGGTAAGCTACATAAAATTATAAAGTAGAAAGACATGAGCAACAATTTGGTAGCAATATTAAAGTTTTAGTTAAAATAATAACAATTAAAACAATAATTTACATGGCCTCAAAAATCCATCAGGTGTTGTGTTGAAAATCACATTAAACAGATGCGCAGTGTAATGTATTGATTTGGATTAATCTAAATTATGTAAAAAGTCATGGATGAAGGTAATTTTTCTTTAAAGCAATATAGGTAGAGTATCCTTTTAAGATTCATCCATGAACAAACACGCGTTTCTCAGAATGAGATGAAAAGGACTTCACCCCGAAAATATATTTTTTTATACCTTCTTTCTTGTTAAAATATCTACTGCGTTGCTTCCTGTTAAAAGGGAGGAGGTTCACAGTATTTGGCAGAACACGACATTTCTTTATACCAATAAGAAGCTAGCTCTCACAAAATGTGTCGCCAGGACTCTGTCTATTGGTTAGTTTTTACTTTGTTGACCAAGGGAGAAAATGCAAGGTGTATGTCATATATAGACCATAGTGCGTATGTTTATATTCAGTATACACAGCAGTACAGTATCAGCAGTACAGTATAGACAGTGTACAGTATAGCAATATCATTTTGACGACGACGACGATGGGGAGAACGATCTCCGGGACCTTGCTCACAGTCCAACACATTATAATATAAGTCACTTCAATATCACAAGTGTACAGTGATAACAAACATTTAACTGAAATATGTGCAAATAATTTACTGGTGTGATATAAATAAACCGTGTGTGAAATAACAGCCAACAACATTTCTCTTTCTTTAATAATATTAATACCGATTTAATTAGTGCTCGAACACGGGGCTATAGACAGCTGATTAGACGGTATATTTTCCGTACAGTGATGATAGGCGCTCAATCACGGAGCTTTAGACAACCTATATAAAACATCACATCATCTTTTATCTGGGAATTAATCCGTTGTGTATCAATTCACACCCGAAGAGGGGTGATTGATCACATATTATTATTATTGACGCCCAAAGCGTGGCGCGCATTTATTCCGTATCGTTACAATTGGCGCCCAAAGCGGGGCGCTTTTATTCAGTATTATTACAATTGGCGCCCAACGTGGGGCGCTTTTTATCCGATATTATTACAGCAGTACTATCAATAAATGTTTCCAAACATGAAACATGTTCTTAAGTCAACTAGGTCAGTCTGGAAGAGACAATCACTCGCTCCAACAACACAGTGTCAGTTTCACAACAATAAATATTGACAAAACAACTTAAAATGTTGACTATCCGAACAAATTACTTTATAAATATCTAGTCAGATAATTATTAATTACAAAAATAAAAGAGCCTAATGGGCATCTTTGAAATTGATACAAGCGGTGTCTGCTACGCAACATTGAATACAGACATAAAGAAAATAAAGGGAAGTTAAATTCAATATCGTACGGATATTTCGGGGAACACAAGGGTTTGGCTTACAGACCATAGGTCAAACTCCCGTGAGACTATTAAATGTTGACACAACTACGGACGTTAACAAGTTACCTACTTGTTAATAAAAATTATATAACATTCAAAAGAATTTTAGATAAACCACAATTCAATTAAATAATTTGGAAATTATTCAAAATCAAAATCAATCCATCAGCAAAAGTTTGCGTTACTTTACCAAGCAATTCAAAATAATAAAACATCATCAAAAAGATGATTTTACATTTAATAGCTAAATTCAGACAATTCAAATAAAATACTTCTAGCAAAATTTAGTTCAAAAGTATGGCAATCTGATATATTCAGTGACTTCACTGACACTAGCACCTGATTGGCGGCAAAAAGAATTAGGAGTTTCATTAAAAAATTTAGTATTACAAACAATATTAATTTTAGCAAATAGTTTACGTTGCCTATTCAGGTTTATTCCAATAATTACGTTACTTTAATTTCAAAATTGAACAAGCCATAGTTCAAGTCTATTAAAATAACACCGATGAAATAAATATAGTGAATATGAAAACATCCTGAAAATGTCCAAGTCCAGGGTTAGACTTATCCTGATGGCGTCTAATACAATAGTCTAGGACATGACTTCTCCTGACGGCGTCCAGTTTAATAGTTGATTCGTCTTCAGAGTTACTGAGCTTAAATAGTGTTTCTAGTCGCCATAGGTTGAAAGGGGGTTGGGGGTTCTCCATATACGTCGGTGACGTCCCATCGGCCACTTCGATGGATGAAAATCCGCACGAACCATCGATCAAGCTTGGATTGACTGGCCTCTCTTCATCACGTCCACCAGTATTGACAAAAGATCCCTTTGACCAAACATACGTCGGTGACGTCCCACATCACGCGCTGTCCAAGTGAAAGGCTTCGTCTTGCCCGAAGGGGGCAGGTAAGTCGTTATTCCGGTATTGTTGTGAGCGTCATTCCTGAGTCCCATCGGAATCCCTCGGCACATCAGATGCCGTTATACCAAGGCGCATTCTTCACACTCTTCGATTTAGGACGCGGCGAGTATAGGCCAGTTTTGAACGTTGTTATAGCCAGAAGATACAATAGGTAAGTACATGAACATGTTATTGATTGCAGGGAGTTTATTCTTGTTTTATATGGCTTAGTATTGTAGACGGAGTCTACATTGGACTACAATAGAGAAGCTTACTATTGCAGGAAGTTTATTAATATTGCGGTTTTATACGGAGTGGGTAGGATGACTTGAATATTAGTATGGGGGGTGGTATGATTTGAAAATAGTATGGGGGTTGGTATGATGTAACATCACCAACTGAAACAGCAAACTCTAACGCCTTTTTTCCCCAACTGTGGTTTAGTCACAGCCATTAGTTCTACATCTGACCATCCAGATATTGATGCTTGACCTATCTTCTCAAAAAACACTAAGATATTGTCTTCTGCTTTCCCATGGAACACGGGAATATTCGGAAACAATGTGAAATTCCTAACCATCAGTATCGGTTCATTATCACTTTTATTCTTCTGAGCCACTACTAGTATAAAATTCTCTGCCTAACTCTATCCAGCTCCCCTGCTAGTTGGTTGATAGCAATTTGTAGGTCAACCTTCACCTCTATAACTTCAACTAAAGTAATGGTAATTGTGTCTAAGAATTCATAGCTTTGTTCTCCACTTCTCCTCTCTGCGTATGGTGATGTGCCGCTTATGGTTTGGATCACCTCTTCTCTGAGTTCTGGTACAGAAATCTCGTATCTGCGACAAGAACTGATCATTGCGGGACGCGGTTATTTTCCAAAGTTTTTCACTCCCGAACTAGTTCTAGCACTAGAAGTACTATTGCGTGAAAATGTGACTTTGCTACAATGTTCAGTAAGTGATCAAAACATACAATTTCAGCGACTTCTATAATGTTGTTTCATTCTTGGGAAGAAGTCTTTTGAGTTTTTATTCTTAACGACTAATATTATCAACAAAATGGAATCAATTTAAGTAACTTTTTTTATTTGATAGTATTGTATAGTGTGTTCGCGCACGAGCTAGCGGTCCACGGCCTTTTCACGCTTCACCATGTGAATCGCAAGTTCTTTTGAGGATATTGGGGTACGTTGCTGGTTAAACACGAATTAAAACATGCACGGATCACTCAAGTCTATGATTATTAAAACACCACTTTAAAATATTTATCGAATTAAATATACAGCTAAACAATTCAACAAATTAAGTAATAAAAGTTATAGTTTGTAAATTAATAAGCAAATGAAAACACAATACATAGAATTACGCTGAATCATTTATAACTAAACAGTTCACTGAGTTAAGTAATACAAGTAATTGTCTTTAAATTAACAAACAAATGAAAACACATAAAATACAATTACACTTAATTAATTATGTATTCAAATATTGATTCAAGTAGTATATGTAATTGTTTGTAAATAAATAAACAAATGAAAACACATAACTATAACAAATTAAATCAAGTAAACATCTTGTTGATAAAAAAAATTCAAAAACTATTTAAATATCCAAATATCAGTTTTTTATAATATTCGCTCACGGTACAATTTACGTCCAGTGTTCAAGACACTCACGGCACCCCTTCACTGGTCCCTGCGCCATACAAGCTATACCGACACGTGGCACACGAACATTAAACTCGCTGGTCCACTCCCGGACTCACTGATCGGGAACTAATAACTGAGAACTTTCTGGCTAGCGCCAACCAAGAGTATATAGGATAACAGAGTTTAGAAATATATTTCTAAAATATTGGGCTAGAATAAAATAAATTCACTCTTCCAAACGTATGCTTTTTCCTTCCCCCCTCCCCCCAACCCGTCTAATTACCAGCCAAATGAGACTGCCACTGCATAACTTCTAAACAAGGAGGGAGATAGAGAGAACTAAGAGCGCAGTTAGGTCAGATAACAATAAGTGCACCAGTTACACTCTCAGACACTATTCTTGTTACAATATATTCCCAGGAAAATGTGAATGCATTGCAAAATTTTGTGACAAAAACATAGTTTTTTCAATGAAAACCATAATGCTGCTTCATTTTGCAGGTGATCTTTTCAAGTTTGTGTGTTATGTTAATGGAGGAGTACAACGCAAATCATTCATAGTATCCAGGCAATTCTTTGATTTTGTCTTGATCATTACAATACCTTAAAATCCTTAAAAGCAGAGGTAGGTTATATGGTCAATAGAAACTTCTCTAGTGAAAATGAACTAGTCAGCCCAGTCCTTAAGCTTGGTCTGAAATTACGAATACAGGAGGGTTTCAAAACATTGTCTCAACACCATTGCTGTTGATATAATTGTCAGTGTTGCAGAAATTATTCACAATATTCCAGTTCGATGAAGTGTTTGTAGTTGTAATATTCCGTTAAGTTTAAAAAAAAAATCCGAAGACCTTTCTGTGTTCCTCTGAAACATCCTAGAGATCCTTATTTGGGTCGCAACCCAAGGTTTCACAACCATTGCTCTTAATTTTTTTATGACTAGACCACGGTGAATTAACATCAAAAGGTCTCAAATGTCCCTCTAGATTATTTGTATCTGTTGATAAGCCACGATGTTTTTTTAGTCATTGTCTTGCACTCCATATTAGTTACGTACTAAACAATTTTTTCATACATTTCAGTTTATCTAATTATTTTCTCCCAGTTGTATTAGATATTTAAATATAAGGGCATCCGTGCCGTTTATAAATGTATATATTAATTATTAAAGTTTTGTCTTTTTAGTAGATCACTAACAAAAGCTACGTAAACCAATTACTTTTTGGTGCATAAATTACAAGCATGGTTACACAGAAAATAACAGTAATCCCAGGGAAAATTCATATTATCTTGATACATTATAAAATAATAATTCACTAAAATGTATACACAATTTAAAAAAATCACAATACACTAGACAAGACACAAGAAACAAACACGCGATACATTCGAATGTGATTAAAAGAAATCCTGATAGGACATTTGGAACATTAAACTCATTTTAATGGTGGTGTACATAATGCAACGTAGTAGTACCTGATTATTGTGATTAATTACAAACATATTATACACACATGTTAGTATATACTCATCACAGCTATACAACTACATACCCTTAGTTTAATCGCTAAGCTGACTCGTTGGGAGAAATAAGAAAATAAGATCTTGTTGGCACCAATTTACCTAAACTACATCAGGAGTCTGTAATATTAAAAACCTTAAGAACCCTTTCTCTTGGGTATGTTTTTAGTTGCGCTATTTAAACACTACCATTTTATCCCAGGATTAAAATTAATCCAAAAGTGGCTGAAGCGTTTCGTGCAAGTGATACGATATGATGACTCACTAAAAGTTATGTCTTGTGCGTCTGCACTTAAAAAATAATTCATAAAGAGGACAAGTGCCAAACAAATACACGTGAAACTCAATATGAAACTCTACGGAATCAGTCGTAACCACACTGCTTCCAATGTGTAGCGGGACATTTTTTGTGGCATTTTAAACCATTTGTCGCCTTTGTAGATTGATTTTACTTACCTACATTGGTCTCTAGGCTATTAGACACTTAACAAATAATTTGAGATTTACGTTTCTAGATCTATTCACTCTATGAAACAAAGTGTTTATACGAAAATACCTACGTGAACTTTAAGCGTCCAGAAGACAAATTTACCTCTTCATAACTACAACACAACCCAACTCATAAGTGGCCTTTTACTTTCAATGTAAAGTCGCGTAACATTACACATTATACTTGGTATTACTACATACACACACAGATTTTTAGTAAATTAAGATCTCAATTTGGCTTACTTAGTTGGCCATTCATTTTTTCACACAAGTTACTCAATTAAGTTACAAAATCAAGATCAAAATAACGATTTGATAATTACTTTCATAATAGGGTGAATCTAAGCTTAATAGAAGCCCATTTTTAGTGTCCACCAAAGAATGGCTTGGACTAAAAAATGGCATAGTATAATGGAACTAGACTACTCCAGATTACGACAATCCTCTACACAAGTGGTGCTACTTCCCCAAATTTACTTACATCCGATAAGAAAAATATACAACTCACAAATCCGTAAATAGAGAAATGATAAGCCTAAATAAAAATCCAATTGGGATATCTTACAAAATCGAAACAAGACCTCGCGTAAGAAAGCATTACGTTAAGATAAATAATGTATAATTTCGAGGATGAAAAGCTACAAGGAATTTTATAAGGAAAAAATTTGGCTAGCATTAAATGAAAGTGCGGTACGTCTGGAATGGGATGAGAGAACAGAACCATATATATGTGGGACTGTACTACATTTCCAAGAAGAGACAAATTTATTTTCCAAATGAGTTTAAGCTTCCGCCATACTTAAGGTTGTATGCAAGAACGCTACTAAGTGGACGCTTAATGTGAGTTGACACTTTATGGCTTTGGTTTGCTTGCATTATCGTAGGATAGGTGAGTGTGCTCGGGAATAAACTAAAGGCCATTCATTACACACCGGGCATAACGGGCGTCCGTAGGCTATGCCCACGATGTTTGCTATGTACAATTCACACCACCAGGCTATGTAGCTTATTTAGCAACCCTACGACTTTCTATGTGTCAGTATGATTCAAGATGTCTTCCTCCTGAGCACCGTGGTATGAGTGTGGGTTTTTAACCAGTGTTCCTTAGTTCAATGAAGACTCCATTAATAGCAACGATGAAATGGTACGTGTGTACTCGTTAACAAAAATATCTAAGTGGATTCATCCAATAAATAATAAAAGGGATTCGGTTGGTGAATCCCACCAACTAATGAGCAACCTCTAACTGGATGATGACAGATTTAAAACATATTTAGACTTAGTAAAGACTAATTTGAAGAAGTTTTGTGATTAGTGGTTTTCGATGGAGTGCAGTGCAGAGGACTGAAATGGAAGTCAGTACATGGTCTCTAGGCAGCTAGTGCGCATGCGCCGGCAGAAACATAGTGGCTATGTTCCCAAAAAATCGCTCGCCAGGCCTATGCTTGCTATGTATAGCGGGCATAGCGCTAATTGGCGATGATGGTGTGAACTGTCCCATTTACTAAGCTAGCGAACGATAGTTTAAAATTTGACTACCACACGTCCACGTACGCACGCTGTGTAATGGCCTTAACGCACCCCTTGGCATCCACTCACATTTAATGGCGTTCTTGCATACTAAGTGTTACTACGATCGGTAAAATTATCAAGACCAGCAGAGGAACACAGTTCGGCGAAACTTAGAGACCCACCCAACAGATTAATATGCACGCTTAGAAATTCAAACTGAACGTAGAAATCTTTTGCTCAAAACAAAATCAAGAATAAATCTTTTAAACAAGGATAATTATTAGAAGTAACTGCCAAATATCTTATTTTTTCTATAAAACAACAAAGCCCTAAGATTCTAACGTAGCAACATTCTTATAAGAAGCGTGGCACAACCAGAAATTTACTGTGTGTAGCAGATGAGAGGAAGAAAGGCATACATTAATAAAAAATTCTATTCATTTTAATTCGAGTTTTTTAATATGTATAGCGATATAACTACAGTATATCCATAGATGCAACAAATTCGTGCGTTAAGCCTGCCGTATAAGGTGCAGTTTAATTGCTGGATTTCGTTTCTCGTTGCTGTACGTGCTGCACTGCTGGATTGGCTACAGAAGAGGCTTACCGTCGGCAGGCCATGTGACTAGTTTACGAGAGAGTGCTAGAGAAGGTTAGCTCTGTTGTCAACAACAAACATGGATGGTGATGATGAATTCTTGGACAATACTTTGTGGTAAATTTGTATTCGTTGAAGGCAATTAGTGATGGCGATATTTTCAATAATTGATGCACTGAGGAGGCGCAGAAAATGTTGAGAAGGTTGTGGAGTCAGGATTGGCTGTAGCAGTGAGATATCGAAAGAGGAACCCTATCTATGTTGTTCAATGAACTAAGGTAAACAAACATAACTGCATGGACGTAACCACTGCTTTCACTTACTGCATGTAAACAGTGGCGATCGTCGTGCCTAAAGGTTGCTCTCTGATTCGCTCACTTCCCGAACCAGCAAGGAACCAAGCACGGAAAATAGCAGAGGGCCCATCAAGGGAAACCAGCAGCCAAGCCATCAGTAACGTCAGTTTACAACAGCGTGCCATCTCAACACCGAGCAAGCGATCTAACGAATCCTGCACCAGGTGCGGTGTGCTTTAGTGAAAAAATCTGATCAATAATCTCTTCAAATCACTGAATGAGTATAGCATTTCGTTTAACTTCCGGCATCTTTGAGGCCATTAATAACAAACTCTTATATTGTGTTATAATGCATATCCATACGGAATTTTGACAAAAATAGGCATGACTATACATGTCGAAAAAGAAGTGCGAGGATCCCGACACCTAGCTAGTTTACCAAATACATGACAAATGGCGATCCAATATCTCCTAAACAAGAGTAAGTAATGAGACAAAAGTCTAAGAAGAACAATCAACTCCCATACTAGTGCGAATTAAATAAGTACGGACTCTTATTATAATTTAAAAAAATGTCCTTAATAAGAAAGCCAGCTTTTATTTCCTTCATTCATAAAATGGAGGTTCGATTATCCTAGAATTTTAGGTAGATATAGTACAAAGCCCGAACAAAGACTGGAGCTGCTGACAATAATGTAGAGAATATATAATCAATTATTTGTGTAGTATCAAAATAGTTATGTATACTAATTCAACAATTTGATTTATTAAGGCTACTTTGTGGTAAAATATGGTTTCTTGTAACAAATCATGATTTAAATGTATAAATAACCTATTTAGATTCTATACAGAAAAAAGAGAACATCCCATTAGCTACTACATGATAACCATCCTGAGATAAGTATCTAATTAGTTGTTGGGTACTTGGTGTCCAGAGAGTATTTACAAAAGGCGATGTTACTTGCTCGGTTCAGTTGAAGCAATTATTTTCCACAGTCCATCACATTTTTCAAGTAGTGTGGTCGGGAAACATCCTTTTCCAAGATAAAATTGCAACTTCCTATGATACCGTAGAGATACGGGATGGAGAGACGAAGCGGAACCAAGAGACAAGGATAACATCACCTTCGGACAACTAGATCGCTTAACAAAATTCAATTCCTCCAACATCGATGCAAACATAATGAAATATTCTCACCTCTTGTCAAACAAACCCAAACCTTAGATCTGGGACCATTCTTTCTCCATACATAAGCTCTTCTTATATTGTCTGTATCACTCTCAAATGGAAAAAGAACTCAACGAATGTCAACACTGACAGATCGACTTTTCACCAAAGACCAATTTAGGAGTTAATTCCCTTGAAATAAACCTACTGATACTCCTTTTAAAAGATCATGCCACAACAATATCAGAACGAGACAAAATTTATTCATTAGATCGAGATCTGACTAATAAAATTAATTCAAATTGAAAGTTAAACGACATTTCTTGTAATATTTCATGACAGTACACACATATACACTTAAAAATGAGAGCTAATAGGACTTTATTTAAGAAGTACTCGTGTACTACATACAGTACACTAGTAACATAATTGAAACATTTTTATATCAATTTTAATTTATGAATCATATTTTACAGATGGCTAACAATATACTTCAAAACAAAAACATATGTGATGCCACAAAATTAATAAACAAGTACCAAATTGTATTGGAATGAGCTAACTTTATTATACTGTTAGTCTAATCTGAATGTTAAAAAAAAGTATGTGCAAATTTTGTACCATCACACATCAGGTTCATGAAAGTTGTACATTTCAATCAATGAAAAAACAATGGGTTACATATCAGAACAGGCAGTGATTAAAACATACTTAATCTTAAACAGTCTTTGTTCTTGATAAATGAAACATAGCTTTTCGACTGCAATAAATACATTTAAAAGAAAACTGTATAAACGGCAATAAATAGTATTACTAGAAATTAAAATAATATTTTATAAGTCTCAATTATCATATAATATTCCAAACTAAAAATTTGGTCATAGCTATCTTTAGCTAGAACAATAAACAAATTAACTTAAGGATTTGTATAGCAGCCGCTAAAGTAAACTGTAAACAAAGAGAACCATTAGAGCCCCAAATATATATTTGTAAAGGCATTTAAAATTGTAGCTAACAATTATAATACTATTCCCTGGTTATTTATATAATGGTATATTCGTATAAATTGCAATCCTCGCTACCTTAAGTTAGTTTATAGCATTTTCAACACTCTTTTAGTAATTATTTAGTACCACAAAGTTTAAAAGTAATGTTTCACTATAGTTTTATTACTTATTCATCACATATAACACTCTGTTTTGAAACTATTTCCATCGCTTGCTTGAGCCACTCTGGATAAGTCACACTTTCACTCATTGGTTGCACTTTAACTAAGCCACTTAATATATTATTTTTCCTCGTAACTTGTGTTGCCACTGTACGTCTTTTTACAGTCAAGTCGGCAATCATATGATTTAAAATATGCATAACCGATAAAGATTTTCCATGTCTGGTATTCGATGCACTGTAAGTTAGACTAGAATCTTTAGTCTCATTAACCGATACACACTCTTTGTTCTTCCTTATAGAAATTATTCGTTCAATCTCCCGTTTTTCATCGTGGATATTTCTTATAACCTTCAACTTGATGTATGGTATTGAGCAAAGTTTGATATCTGAAATAGGGAAAAGTAGATTTTTATTACAATGATATTAAATTTAATATGTAAAGAGTAGTGTTATGCATTTAACACTTTCCCAATCCTATTTAAGACTATGGGTTGGTTACAAATTAATTCATATAATCTTACATAGTGTAAAATATTGTGAGGCACAGGTGAAATTTCCTTATCCAACAGAATGGGATAAATGAATTTTAAACAAATGAATAAAAATAAAGAGGAATCGAGGAACCACAATATGTATACATTTATATAAATGTGTTAAATTTTTAGGTCAGGATTGAACAGTGATTTCTAATGAACAATCTAATATATTGACAAACATATTGATCACCATTACAATTAAATTACTAAACTACTATTAAGGTAAAATAAGTAAATAGTTATACAAACCCGGATATTTGAATTTGTGTTTCTTAGCTTCTTTGTATATGTTTTTAAGTGCGATACCTCCTTTACTGATGTCAAGAAGTGGATTATTGGGAAATAAATGAGTTGGAAGGTATTGAAAACAAGACAAAGAATGTATACTTGAAGTGATCTTGGTATGTGAAATCTTAACACCAGATTGATCTACCTCTAGATTACTTGAATAGTTTATATTTGCCGGCCTTGAAGTACTGCTATTGTCTTTTAAATCACTTTTCTTTTCCTGTGAATGTACAGTTGCAGTTTGTTGCTTTAATGTTTCTTTTCCTATGTCCTTTGTATTAGAGTGAGATATTTCAACTGCAGGCTTGCAATTAAGAGTGAATTTAGAAGGAGGCCGTGATTTGCGTTTTGATGCGCCATTATTCTCATGTTTAGTTAATTTCACCAGCTCTGTTTGAAACATTTTTGTGGAAATATTCTGAGAGGGACTTTCAGTATCAATTTGAAGTTTATCTTTCGTTGCTTGTCCTACGTCTGTAGGTACCGACATAAGGGAAATTTTATCAATGCAATCAAGTGCGATGTCTGACGAATGAGTATTTGATCTTTCCGAGTTATTAATTTGAAGATTATGTAATGCAGATTTTTTATACAAGTTTCCCATTTCATTCTTTATAGGGAGATCAGAATTGGAAGAATTTTTCCCCTCTGATATTTCTTTATCTTTTGATGAGGATTTAAGTGTCTCACTTATCTGTAGAGTATTTGTGTTTGTGGCAATTTCATTGCCTGTTTTATCACTTATTTGGTTTGCAATTGAACCAGTATCTGCTTGCTTAGAAGAGTGGGTCATGTCAGTGTTAATTGTATTTTTGATTGGTGGATGTTTATTTTCATTAACTTTTGTTGAACTATAAGCATTTAGTTTAGTAGAGTGGTCAGTTGTTGACACACCAGGAAAAGTATGAGTTAAAGGTTTGGCTTCTTGAGCAGATAACAAATAATTTGATTTATTTAAAGAGCTTTCATTTTTATATACATTTGTATTAGTATTCAAGGAGCCATCAGCCACTGCACATGTTTTTTTATGGCTATCATCTAGAACAGGATTTTTATAATTAGAAATTCTGTTACATTTGTGGTCAATCAAATTATTTAAATTTTCTGTTGATAATCGAGGTATTTTGGTATTTTTAGCACTTGTTTGGTTGGTTACATTTTCTTGGCTTTTGTTAATTTTATTTTGAAAAATAGTAAAGCTTTTTTCCAACATTTTCTTCATACAAACTCGAGAAGTATCTGTATTCTCCCTAAGCGTTTGTTTAATATTGTCTTTCAGATTAAGTTCAGCCTTATTAAAATTTGAGTTGAATTGTTTTATTTTATCAATTGGCACTTGAGGTTTCATTAGAGCAGTACAATTAGTTTCTTGTTCTGCAACTATATCATTTATCTTAAAATTACTAGATAAAACAGGTCCTAGCTTTGACCATAGAGTGGAAATTCGATCTGATTTATGATGTTCTAACAAAGATGGTGAGGTTCCTGATGGTGTGATTTTCAAAATATGATCAGATTTATTTTGTTCTAACAAAGATGAAGTTCTTGAGGACGTGATTTTCACCTCAATGTTAGATACACTTGATGTGTCAGCATTGTTAGCTGTACGTCCCACTTGTAAGGGTGGAGGTGAAGGTGGTGGTGGTGGTAGTGGAGGAGGTGGGCAAGAAGGAAGAGGAGGAGATTTAATTGTAGGTTTAATAAATTGCTTTTCCCCGAAATAGACATCGTTTTCACTTTGAAAGTAATTTTGATATCTGCGTGATTGGCCTTGTAGACAGTGGCTCTGAAAACACAAAATGAAATTAATGGATGGCAAAACTTATTTTTTTAACGTAAAATGGTTCGACTAAACTAAAACATTTTGGCGAATACAATAATTTGGTTCATTCGTGAGAAATTCATAAGAAGTCAACTCAACACTCAACCCACCAGATGTAGCTAAATAATATTACATATAGTACATTAATTGCCACATAAATTAAAAAATATAATGTGTGATGTGTTTTATTTTGCTTTCTAGTAGCATACACTAAAAAAATAATAATAATGCGGCAACCTTTATAGTTAGTCACCAGAAATTTATCTTATCAGTTTAAGCACAATAAAGAACCTAATTATATAATTTCCAAACCCATTTATAATCCTAAAGCATTAATCTTATAATAGGATCTTTGACGGATAAGTATCTTAGCCGCGGCTCAACATTTAAAGGGAGGGAGGTGGGGTGTTTTACAAGTCCTGTTAAAAAGTAATTAAGTCATTAGAGGGAAGTTAACACACAAGACGAAATGCCTCAAATAGCTTCACACCAGCCCTTCTATGTTAAAAATAGCTCCATGCAAACCCAATGATCTTCGGAACTACCCGGTCAGCCGTAGGATCGGTTACTTTAATCGGAAGCCTCAGTCTTTAACAGTGAAAAAGGAAACGTATTAGCAACACTCGTGAATGCTACGGAAACAAAACCCCGCCTAATATAATACTGTCTATATGTCCATGTCACAATAAAATATCAGTTCACTGGAATTTGTGTAATTCTTGCAATTTACATCCTCAGCGGGACAAATACGCGGGAAAACGTACCTAAAATCACGAGCCCCTTTATATTCACTAATCTAAAATAAAGCATTATGTAAACCAGGATTTTTCCACTCTACCCAAAATTGTATTCCACAACACACCATTGAATTATATTAGCCCAAACTGAAATCCACCGTTTCATATAGCTATGCATAAATACTATACCACTATATAACCAGACTGCAGGGATCCCGCTCTTCACAGCATTGATCATCGCCAAAGCACTTTCTCATTAGAGGCACTGAGGATGATTGATACCCCATGTCTAAGCTTATAATATTATTAGTTAAACACTTTAAATAGCAACTAGATTGTGGTATACACGAACAGTAACATGGTGAAAAATAGCCTTCCCATAGTTTCACATTCCAGGTTTGAAGTTCAGTTAAACATGTATTTACATTCAAGATATGTGGTCTTTAGCACCAGCCAATCCTCAAACTACTCTATATAATACTACCTTTTGTGTGGACACTCGGTCAGTTAACTTTCCCTCAACCTAATCGCCGGTCCTCTTCAAAAGTTCCTGGCTTTACCAAAAATGTATTTATGTATAGTGTCAACCCTAGTCTTCTAAACAATAAATAGAGACCAGCGCTAGCAATCTTAAGTAAAGGTTGGCCACATATTCATCCACCGGAACGTAGAGATTATGCGAATTCCCTACGATAAAGCTATGCAATATTTAACACACACATAATCTCTGCCCTTCTAAGTGTGAGAGAAAGCAAAGAAGTGCCTATCAACTCCACCGATTATAAGAAATACCATTTCAATTGATAGTTTATTTACAAAATGCGTAGTAACATTTCCGAATAGATGGTGGCACGCTAATTTCAAAAGCAAGCAATATAATCAATGTAATATAATATATACCTGGGTGATATTTGGGAATAAATTAAATTCATGCTGCACGTTGATATTGCCGAGATTTATATGAGATGCTCCCATTTGAAAAGCATTAAAGTTCGACAAATGTGAAGGTGGTGGTATTGATGTATCTACTACCATCTCATAATGTTGCTGAGACGTAATAAATGTTGATGGCTGGTTTGGTGGCATGCATCGAGCAGGTGGAGGTTTAGATGTATTAACAAGTATTGGAGCTAGATACGTGTGTGGTATGACTAGTTGAGTTGGCAATACATCCGTTTCCCTTACAGTTAAAGGAAACTGATGAATATAAGGCTTCAACATTTGTTCCTGAAAAAATAACATACATTAAAATTTAAAATCAATGTCATATATATGTAATAACAATCACGTATGTATTACTATCAACATAAAATTAATTATATTAAAGTAAAGTGTTTGACGTTTAACATCTAATACTTACAGTTTGTGAACCAACTGCGTTTTGAAAATGTGTAGGTTCTGATGAAGGCAATTTTATTGGTGCAGTGCTAGAAATAGTTTCAATTTTATTAGACGGTGCATTCAAAACTGCGTCAAAGGTTTCCACGATAGTGCTTACTTTCCTAGGACTTTCTGGGCTTATGGACATTGAGCTGGAGTGTCGACCACTCTTATTTATAGTGGGAGAAAACAATTCCCTTAACTTCGAGGCCAGTTTTTTATTTCTTTTTGTATACACCTTTGAAATTTTAAGAGGTGAGCGCCGATAAATACATTTTCTCAGTGGGGAAACTGAAGATGACCAGCTTCTTTGAGAGTTTGATCGACTTCTATATCGTGGTGAAGACCTACTCCAACTTGATGTTTTCCTCCTCCTATGTCGAGACAAAGATCTGCGTTTACGCGAAGAGGATCTGCTTTCACGTGAAGAGGATCTGCTTTTGTATCTTTCTTTCCATCTAGATCGAGAATCTGACCTGCGTATTCTATAACGTCTTGTAAATCTTTGTTGTGATGACGATCTACTTCGACACCTTCCTAGCCGTGAATTTGATCTTCTACTCCTTTTAGTCAATATTTTAGGCGTGATAGACCTACTTCTACTTTTTATTATTCTTTTGGGGTACAAGGGTCTTCTTCTTGGGGAAATTGATCTTCTTGGGGAAACAGATTTTCTTCTTGGGAAAACATGTCTTCTTCTTGGGGAAATAGATCTACTTTTGCTTCTTGAAGTTGTTCTCAGTACAGGATTTTTTGTTCTTGTTGGGTACTTGTTTTCCCCCATAGTTGATGAAGAACTACCCTTAATCTCAACAGCTAAATCTTTTCGTGGTGGGCTTAGCTGTAGTTGAAATTTATCTTTCATTAGAACCTCACTATTTTCTAATCTGAGTCGAGATATATTCTTAGATTTTGGTTTATTCTCAATATCCTGACTAGATGAATCAGATAAAAGAGTAGCATCTTTATGAGAAGCTATTCCCTCTGTTAGGTTACAAGAAAACAAATCCTCACATTCGTCAATTTTTTCTTTTACTTTTTTTCGAACCCTTTGAAAATCTGATTTTCTAATGGAACGTGGTTTTAAGGACATAACGCTCTTAATTTTGGTCTCATTTGGTAATACCTCAATTTTGCTTTTTAGTTTTTTAAGCTTCGACTTATTTTTTTTACTTTTACAGTGGACTTTACTGCCCCCCATCTTGTAAATTTGATATTTAAGCTTACCTAGCTTTCTTGAGCGTTTTTTAAGTTTTATTTTAAGTTTAGACGGTGATGATGAATTCCGTTTGGATTCCTTCAAATTTATATTAGTAGAATTATTTGAGATTGGTTGCTCAAATTCACTAAATTCAGAGCAAGAGTTGATGGGACTATAATTATTTAAATCATTGTTTGTTTTAATTTTGCTATGTTTTGAGGTACAATTATCATTTAATGGTGTAGTTTTATTTTCTCCGAGCAGATCTTTAAGAGTTGGAAAAAGTTCTCCTCCGGCGGTAACATGTTCGCTGCATTCTTTAACTAGAAATTTGGTGATATTTTCCTCGTGATTTGTTTTTTCTAAATTATCATCAATTGTTTCACTTAACACATCTGAATACTCTAAAAGATGCCCATCTGGTGAGCAAATTACAGTTTGCTTATCACACATTTGGGTACTATTTGATGATACTGAGCATGGCTCTTTTTTAACAGTTGCATTAAGATAATCTTTATACGGAAGGACTTCAGTCATAAACAATCCGTTTGAAAGAACTGGTGCAATGCTAAGTGTATTTGAAACAAAATCAGATTCTTTTTCTTCCTTTACCAATGCCAATTTTTGCGCAGTACTTAATCCATTTGAATCAACATTCAGACACTCCATTAAATTATGCTGATTTCCTTCCATTTCAAATTCTGAAATTAATAAAAAAAAGTGTTAATATTTCTTATTTAATCAGTAATATATATATATATATATATATATTTAAAATCAAGTTTAATAATAGTAGGAAATCAATACAATCTATATACGATGCCTACAATATACACAAGATAAAACCTATGCCCGTATAAAAAAATTGTTGTGACAATCAATACTACATTGCTCTTTTAAATTATGAATTTACTCTGAAATAATTGACAAGTAACCCAAATATAACCAGAACTATTAAGTAATCTACCTAGATATTTTACAGGCTTTTGATAGAGTAAGTCATTTAACATTTAGGATCTTACTATCGTTAGGCAACTGTTTGCACGTCTCGAACATTAAATCGTTAAAATATTTTATAATAATTTGAATTGTGCCATTTGCAAATGGGATCGTTACTGGTGTTAATGCCATTGTAGGCTAACTAATGAGAATATACTATGCTAAAAAGAGACATGATTCATACAATTTTATATAAACTCATCCATCAGAGGCAATATTGTTTGGGGTCTTACTATTGTACCATTTGGATAACTAGCGCACGCGAATGTGACATCAGAGAGGTAAGTTACTAGACATGGGAAGTAAAACATTGTTAGTGGGAGCGCAGCTTTAGTGTGGATTAATAGTGATAGACTTGGTTTTAATAGCAAGCTAGAAAATGTAAGCTCACTTTTATCAATCTTATCTAAATAATTTGGCTGGAGGAAAAGTAAATTTACCCAATTAAAAAAATACAAGCAAATACAGCAAGGAACAGATCCCTGTCCCTCCATATCCGTCAAACTCACCGACGTGAGGTATTTCTGACTTCGATAATCAAATGGGGCAAACGATAGGATAGTTCTTTCGGAGAACTGAGACTGACCAATGTGTTAGCAAATAAACGTTATCGAGTTGGGCTGTATACCAATGTATGGGCTGTCACACGTTACAATAGTTTTGGAGAAGTTTGTGCGAACGCGTCATAGAATCTTTCATGTGACAACTAAACAAACCTTTATATTAGAACAATCATGTTGGGGCATGTTCGATTGAGAATGCATTATGGATTTCCTCCAAATGGACTGTGACGCTGTTTCCATCTCACAAACGACTATCTAGCACCGTGCAATATGATTAAGATACTTTTCGCTTCGATACCACCTAAGGCTGGGTGAACCGAACCTCCTCGCAAACATCCCGTCACAGGGATTCTATAACCCACCGTGGCCGTACTCTCCAAGCGGAGCCACGTGTACAAACACACGCAACGAACATATAGGGTCCACCAAACCCTACTAGTCGGCGAACCATTCACCATTAGGTAGCTTGGGGAAGGGGGGAATCCCAACATTTGTTGTATCTTGGTGGGAGGAGATGTCCCCTTCATGCGTGAACATTAGTGTCACTGGAGGTCAGAAACTCAGCCTTAAGTATAACAACAACTTCTGAGACATTGACCATAAGTTGATTAGCGGGGACCTCGTAGACGTATACTGACCAGCTATAACTAGCCGTGCCCGGGTACGCACTACAAACAACTTAGTGTATGGCAGATAGGATACCCTCTTATTCTCCCACCCCCACACAGATGACTATAAGCATTTAACTACATAATCCCCTGACCAGCCGCGAGAGAAAGGCATTGCCCAGGCGATGCCAACATGGAGGCACCGTCTAGTAAAGGTTTTGGGCGAATCCGAGGCAGGAATAGCTCTCATTTTCTACACTCTGCCATTGAAAGAACATCCGAACTGGTACGTACCACGAGGAAATAGACAATAACTCAGTCTTGAATAGTGAACAACACAAGACCCGGCGTTACCCCCAGATTGTGAGTGCATTAATGAAACCGCCAAGTCACTTGAAGACCGGCAGTGACTTTTCAAAGTGATAAACTATTTGTCGTGTAGCGTCCAGCAGTCAATGCATGGGAAACATATCCTTCTTGAGACTCCTCTAACCCATTATGGATGTGTCCTAACATAGCCACGCATGTAAATGCGAGCAGAGAGCATTTTAGAAACCAATGACCCTGTGCCTGCCATCAATCTGTAGTCACCAGACAGCTGATGGAAAAAACCTCCTTATCCAGCTTCTATCAGCGGGAAGAATTGCCTTATCCTTGCGTGAGTGCTGGACGTACACATCAAGGAGTTAAAGCACTAAGACACAACCTAACTAAGAATCGCCCTGGAGGCCTTTACCTTGATTGACTTACTGGGAGTCAAAACTCGATTATAGAAATCATCCTGAATAGGGCTTTTACCTATGTCGTCCTGGTTGGGTCCTTGAAGACTTTAATTAAGATTCGTTCCAAGGTGTTACAACAATTTGACAGATAAATAGGCCAGAAACTTGGTTCGGCTTTAAAGAGTAATTACATCTTGACGCCCTATCAGATTATAAAATACGATTGAAATAAATATAACTATCCAGAGATATACAAGCTTATGTCGTATAGCAGCCACAATTATATTAACCTTAGGATGTAATATTTAGTTCAAATGTATCATTCTAAGACTCAGCTATACCCTGACCAAATACAACAGGAAAAGGCACAAAGGAACGAACTTAGCATGAGGAGTATGAAAATAGCTCCAGATTAAACTATATTTCTGTATTGTATGACTACTAAAAAGCCATTTCACTTTTCGTTTCCCTCGATAACAAGGTTATAACGCAAGTTTTGAATAAAAAACTTTGATATTGACACTTTAGCAACGCCAAGGGCCGTTGAAAATAAAAGTAGGTCTGCCTCATCTTGGTGTCAATTCCAGGAAAGGTGTTGCGGTAGTAAATTATCCTATATTTGTACTGGGTCTCCAGAATTCTTTATAAATTAATCTAATTCACCTTAATGGAAAAATTAGATCACCACTTGGGAGCATAAATATAAAATAGAAGCTTACACCAATTTGTTGCTAATAAGAATAGGATTAAGAGCGACAATTTAACCGAGAAGAAACTACCGAAAGATGAACATTTAGTAGTGGCACCATTATTCAGAACAAGGTGACCCCCATAAAATACTTATCGATCATATGTTCTCTTCCACACATGCCAGAAGAGACCTGAGAGGGTGGAAGTTACAGAGCTGTAAGAAGGGTAAAAGAGCAGTGGACGTTGGCGATTAACACTCCAAATGATATGCTAGTGAATTTTCCTGGATAGAAGAGAAACATTACAATTAATGATAGTTAATATGTATTCTAAATATATTTATTTACCTGTAAGTAGGCAATTTTTATTTGTAAATTAGCAAATAAATAAAAATTAAAAAAAGACGCGATCATTCGCTTTACGAGTGGTACGTCATACGGGGGGTGGGAGGTAGTAATTTTCCTAAAACAAAGAGTTGGAGGTTTAGCATGATACTTAATTTCAATGTGCATACGCATGTACATGTGCTTCACGGGGGTAACCGTGAGTGATGTCGCTATGCAAGAGGATAGTTACTTCATTATCGTAAATGCCTCCAATGTCTCGGTAAACGCATATTTATT
Source organism: Timema shepardi (assembly GCA_902151425.1). Lineage (NCBI taxonomy): Eukaryota > Metazoa > Arthropoda > Insecta > Phasmatodea > Timematidae > Timema > Timema shepardi. The sequence continues at coordinate 27,389 of CABFVX010001109.1, forward strand.
TCAAACAGGACGCAAAGTCAAGGTACTGTGTATAACCAGAAATAAATTACTCTCTATGGCAATTTCGCACTTCATCGATTGAATTATTTTTTTTGGAACGTAGCTTCTTAATACAAGTTTGTTTATTGAACGCAGGGTATTTATAGAACACGTCATAATTATCTTTCCCACACTTTAGACACATCCAAAGTGATTTAGCTATCTGTGTGTGTGTGTGTGTGTGTGTGTGTGTGTGTGTGTAGATTAAACAGATCTAGAACCCATTTTTGACTGAAAAGTTATTATAATCATGACAGTGTGATTAAAACTGCTCGTATAAAAGATAAAAGTCTAAAGGGTGGAGACGCACCCAAATGAAGCCACAAATAAAAACTTAGGAAGGTATTGTACCCAAAAAGACCAATCAAGTTTTCGTTAAATACGTTATCATCCATTCCCCAAAGGTTCTGACATGCACTCTTGTTTACCCAGAAAGTCATTCCTTGGCGGATTTTACAATGGGCCTATCTTATAAGCTAGGCCATAGTGGGAACGTGTAAGATAAGCTTGTTACCTTTCGGGGTAAATGGAGTGTACATGTGGCTCTAAAGTTGCACTAACCATCCAATTCATTCAATTCTAACATGTCAACTTTGACAAGGTCAGGACACCGTATATTGCTTTTCTTGAACCAAGCCCAAAATGTTTGAGTACCTCGACAGAAAAGATACCCTTTGCCGGATAAAGACAGCAGATTGGGTTCTTAGCATTCACCATGTACTGAAAAGTTTGAATGGATGGACGGCATAAGATTATTCCCTTTTGGATTTCATATTCAAGGTTAACAATTGGTAATCTTAAGTTATACAACTGTCAGCTATTCATTCAACAGAGACGAGGGCCTTAATTAATATACCGAAAAACAGTTTTGCGCTCAACAGAAATATTAAAAATAGGCGAATATATCCATATATTTGGTTTCAAACTTTTTATATTCAAATATAATCTTGATGATGTATTATTATTAATATTATTTTCAAACGAATCTTTCTGTCGTCTCCTTTGCTAGTGGATTATTAATTAAGTGTAGGGATCAAATAACCAATATAATCCCCGTTTAAGTTGTGCATGTGCATAAAAACATGAATTTGCTTTAACGACTTATTACTTGGAAAAGGAACACTTTATATTATTGTCATCTCAGCAGCGTGTCGACTGGGTAAAAGTTTGTTTTTCCTTATTTCGTAATTTTCTTTGATATTATTTAACTTTAAAATATTTTATAGCAAAATTAAACAAGTCAAAAAAATTTGCTTTAAAAAAAGTGTATACATACGATCACCGATCTATAGGTAAGAGACAAAGCGATAGTTATCTTTTTTAAATTATACACGACTTTAAAAATAAAATATGGTGTTAATTTTAGCTCTACCAAAGACATGTAGTGAATAACCCAGGTCGAAGTTGGTTCAAGTGTGACGTTTAAAGTCACATGGGTGTTAATAAAGGAATTAGTTTTAAACTAACACTGATTAAATGATGCAGGAGAGGTGATGTTTAAGTGCAGTCTTGGGACTTAAAATTATGATCATACTCGGAAAGTTATTTGTAATAAGCACGGTGGGCATTAAGGTTTAATCAGAAACCGTCGTGGTGAGGAGTCTTCGTAGGTATTAGGAGAGTTGCTGGGTCCCCTGACTGTCTAATATATACAACGCTTGGTTTGAATGATCCGATGTTATGAGTAAACTATGTGGATCGGTATGTTAAGGATTTTGTATGAAACTTTTAAGGAGATGAGCAGGCAGCCCGAATAAAGGAGTGGACACAGTGTGATGAGTTTGTTAGGGATATGACTTATCCTGGCAAGGAATTAGGACACTTGCGTGAAGTTTTGACTTGATAGAAGTTAATGTTCCAAAGCAAGCTGAAACGAGCAGCTTAAAATCAATTCCTTGAGATTTGAATACTAAGAAAAGATTGGATGCTAAAACAAAAAAGTCCCTCGAAGGAACCGATTCTCTGAAAATCAGTTACCTAGTCAAATACTTTGGAAGAGGGTTATCTTATGATTAACACGTTGATTAACTTGAATTCCATCTGCAAGCCTCTTGTGGTTTATGTGTTTATGAATATGTCTACACGTGGGTGAGATACCAATAAAAGAACTTTAATAAATGTAACCGTAAAGCTCGACCTTGGGTCATGACTGGATTGATGTTGAGTTTGGCAATTGTCAGTGAAAGTGATGACTACCTATGAAACTTTATAGGGCTAAATTGTAAAATGAATGAAGCGTAATCCGTAAGCTTCTGGTGATATGACCATAACTTATGCAAACATTGTGGAATGTAATTACACTGGTGAGAAACTCTCCCTTGGGTAGATTAAAGGGGATAAATGAGTTCAAAAGGTTTCAGGATATTTTATGAAAGCCGGACAGAGCAATCATAATTTGTCCTCCACATCACAGACAGTCTTAAGTGTTAAGTTCTACTGCCATCATCACCATTATATATATATAACGTAGTATCTTGACCAATGTTGACCAAGATGATAATCAACATTTTACTTTGGTGTTAGGTGTAATCTTCTAAAAAATATTAAGACAAATAGTCTTGCGGTAGGAGCGTTTTGGACCTGGAATCGATGTGAAAAGGAGATAGTAAAAAGGTGTGTGTAGCTTAATTCATACATTCACTGAAACTAAAGAGCCGAATATGCTTGAGTGGCACAGCAATTCATACGTTAGCAGAATTGTATGTTGACCTATGATACTTTGAAAAAAAAATTAATTAGAAATATCTGATTAGCGACATGTTATTTTCTAGTGGACGACCAGATCTTTAATAATAATAATATCATAGATGTTTTATAATGGTATAGTGTCGGGAAACAAATAGAACAAGAACGACACGCACTCTCTTCCCAATTAACGACTTCACGACTGTAGAATGCTAGTATATCGCTTTGTATGCGCATGCGCAATGATCAAGTCCATTGATTTAGATCAGTGGTTCTCAAATTTCTTTGCTGGTGGTACATTATACTTTGTAGTGAGCCCCCACGGTACATTAACGTAAAATGTGGCAACACTGTGGGAGACTCGGTCTTGCACGCGCACAGTTAGCCTTAAGCAGTAAGTTGTTTGTAGGCTTGCGGTCGTAAGGCACGTTTGTTCTGGAATGTTTTGAAGTTGAGTGTTGGATTAACCGACACGTGCTATATGTAGTATTGTGTTCATTTTGCTTTAAAAAAAATCTAAATTGATGATGGATAAGTTTCTGATTAAAAGGAGATAAGTTGAAGATGAGTCAGTGACAGAATGCAACAGTAACAACAATGAAAACGAACCGATTCTAGTGTAAGGTTTGGCCGTACAATGCACGCAGGGCAGGCATAGCACAGGAAGTGGTTTCGGGCTTTTAATATCGCTAAGTATAATAGATGGGGTTGTTATCCCTTCACTGCGGCTTCGCGGTAACTGGTTTGGTCTCGTCGAAGTCCAGCTTCCGGGCAACGGTGGTTGTTAGGCGTCGATCTCGTGGGTCCAGTGGATGGGGGTAAGGAAGGGAGATGGGGGAGAAAACATAGGCGGGTTCTGGGGTGGTCAGGGTATGTAAATGGTAGCCCTCAGGGCTAAAAGGGGAAATTGGAGTAGGTGGGGGTCGGATGGTCGTTGTGGGGGGAAGTCTAGGGGAGGAATTATCTACTCTCGGAGATCCTGGAGCGGAGTGTTGGTGTTCGGAGGTCTGGTGGCTGCAGTAGAAGATGGGTCCATGGGTGGAGTATTGTTTAGTTGCCGCTGTCTTCTTTAGGGTCTTCTGTCGGTGGGCCTAGCCGGCGCGCCGGGTGTATCCCATCCTGTGGGGTCACCGTCGGAAGGGACGATCAGGTTGGAGGGTGGGAGGACAGAGTCCCGGCAACACGGAGTCGCGGTGGGAGGCAAAGGAACTGTCCCGGCAACACGAAGTCGCGGTGGGAGGTGAAGGAACAGTCCCGGCAACACGAAGTCGCGGTGGGAGGTGAAGGAACAGTCCCGGCAACGTGAGTCGCGATGAGAGGTAAGGGGTAGTCGTGGAAGGATAGGTGACGACGCAAATGCTCTTTCATAGAATGACAATTTATTCAGCTCTTTCAAAAGGTGGTTCGCCAGGGTGGGTCACCACTGACTCGGCTCGAGAGTTCACCGGGTTGTATCCCCTCCACTGCTGCCTGGCCTTGTCCAATCAGAGAAAAGGGAGCTTCCCATTGGTTCGGGAAAACGAGAGTGCTATTGGCCGCCAAGCGAGCCAATAGGAAGAAGAGAATTGACTAGAGGTAAAAGCGTCCCGGACGGTTCAGAGAACATGGATCGCGAGCGGTCTAGGCAGTAGGAAGGGGGCGGGGGTTGGAGCGGCCGGTGAAAGTGCGGAGGAAAGATACAAGGCTGACTGAACAGTGAGGCACAACAGTGTTTCTCCTTTAAATAAATCCACTTTCCCTCCACACAAATGCTGGTATATTACCTCTAAGGTTATAAATTCTTCAAAATTAGCCCAATAATCTACTTAAATGTGAACGAGTAGCAAGAAGCGATGGAAAAAATATCCTTATTGTAATAATCTTATATGCTTATGCTATACTGTTTCAAATTAAAATGTTACTTTAAATTCATTGCAAAACATATTGTAGACCAATAACAACTGGAGTGGAGGGGTGACAATTTTTACTCCCAGTAAAAATTGTTGCATGTATATACACATATTTGCAACCACACATACATCTACATAAAACATGGTTCTATTAAAGTCCTCATTTGTCAATCATTTTGACCCATAAAAAATATCTTTACTGGATCTGAAAAGAAACACTTTACCATTCAAGTAATTCAGTTTGATAGCAATCTTTTACTATAGCTCATCTTTCAGTTTCTTCTCATGTAGATTGTTTATGTCGTACAAAACAAGTATTTTGACCTAACTTGATAAGATGCTCCATCCTAATATTTCACTTTGTAGACGAAACTACGCGATGGAGGCGCAGATGACACAGGAAAATTGCACCACTACTACAAGACCAATGCACTACAGAGTTATGCTGCGCCTGTGCTTCGGGCCTAAATGTCGTCGAAGCAGTACAGAGGGTCGTGGAATCTACTGGAACAGCCACAAGTACCAAGATAGTTATCTAAACATTGGATTTACGTTCAGTACCAGAATGTATTGTCTTTGAAGAAATACTAAGTAACGAATGTATGGTATCAAGTAAATTGAAAAGATATTTGAATACCAACCAGTCAATTATCTGGAAAAGATAAAAACTATTTTAACCAGTTGTTTTCCTCGGAATCAAAGCAAGCAAAAGCTATGGTACAGATAGCAACTATTCCTGAAAAAAAAAAAAATGGCCAGCTATAAAGTTAACGAAATAGTAGCAAAAACAATTAAAACCCACACTATCAATGAGGATGTAATTTTATCTGCCTGCAAGGAAATAGTGAAATCGATGTTAGATGATGGCGTATAAAAGGAAATATTCTTGGTTACGTTGTCAAATGATACTATTTCCGGTGGATTAATTAAATGTTTTCATATATCCAGAACCATGTACATAAAAAGCTAAGTGACTGTCGAGTATTTTCACTACAGCTCGATGAGTCAAATTATATACGTAATAAATGTCAATTATTGAGATACATCAGATTTGTTCATCAGGATTCGATTATTGGGCCATTTCTTTCATGAACTGAATTGCCTAAGTTAAACTGATCAGATGTGTATAACTCCATATCCAGCTCCTGGAAACTAAATGGGCTGTCCTGGAAAAAATGTATTTCTGTTTGCACAGACGGTGCACCTGCAATGACTGGAAGAGTTAAAGGATTTGTTTCAGGAGTGAAACAAGATTTCCCTACTGTAGGCTAACATTGCTTCATACCTCGTGAGACTCTGATGGTGAAGACTATTCGAACATAATTTGAAAGCGTTTAAGGCTAAGTCGTTAAGATGGTAAATTTCGTTAATTCAAGGGTTCTTAAGATAAGACTCCCCGAACAAATGTTCCATAAAGCGGAATCTCATCATGACAATTTGGTTCTTCATACTGATTTTCACTAGTTGTCAAAGGGTAAAGTCCTTGCGAGATTTTTTAAGCTGAAAAATTAGCTATTTAGTAGGTTTAGCATCAAAACCCCAGCATATGCTGCTGTTAAATGACAAGAAGTGGTGTGTAAGAGTAGCCAACTTGGCTCATATTTTCAACCATTTAAGTATGAGTATGTGTAAGTGAAGGGAACAAGAAAACTTAGACTATGAAAATTACAAGTAGCAAAGAAAATTGTTCAGNCAGACGTTTCCTCTGACTTTCGGGGTAGATCCACATTGGGACGTGACATCCGAACTGATTTTAAATCAACTCCTAGTTCTTGAGAATAAGATGACACAATGTCCCCTTCTCACTGTGACCACGCCAAAGCCGGTGCGCAATCCTTTTACGGTATCCCTAGAATACACCACCAACATCCCTTTGGAGAACGAAGAGCAATTTGTAGAACTTCTGTCATACTGAACATTTCAACTGAAATATGGTGAACTACACTTTCCACTTCTTTAGTTTTGGATGTTGGCGAAGAAGAGTAGCCAAAAATATCAGTGGAAGCAGGTAATACTCTGTTACACTTTTCAACCACCTACTTGTGCGAGCTGGGCTTTTCAGCACTAAAAACCTTTTTTTTTAAATAACGCGAGAGACTTCCCTCAGTCGAACAGGAAATGCGCGTGTGTGTCTAATTCCACCACGAAGAGCTTTTATGTAATAAATGACAATATCAAGTTTCTCATTAATAAATCAAATATTGTAATGTTCTTGTTCCTTCTTTTTCAAAATTAATTTTAAGTTAAATTGTTTAAATTATTTTCACCAGCAATTTCACAAAGTCTTGGGAATTTTCGTGGCATACCCGTTTAGAACTCCTGGTTTAAGCACTTGCTTAGTGATTGAGTTGGAGGTTTTGAAATTATATTTGGTATCTCTCAAGAAGATGACATTCAAAAAAAAAAAGGAAAGCTAAAATTTATTTCAAGTCAAACCGAGCGGACAAAGCCAATGAAGCTGAAATGTTGCTATTTGTTTGAAGCTAATCGCATGAGAACGTGTGAATGCATCAATGTGATAGACACTCAAAAGCCTACGCCGTAGCTTCAGGATGAAAATGTAACGGAAGTGGAAAAATTGAAACGAAACAATCTTGGGTTCGCCTCACAGCTTCAGGAAGAATATGAAATAGGACACTTGAAACTTGGCACAAAGAGAGTTAAAAAGTGTGTAAAACATTCAAATTTGAGAATCGAACTGGAAGGAGACAAAACCTTCGTTACATCAAGGATATGGGTAATGAAAGTGAATGTAGCAGGATGTATAAATACAAAAATTACTAAGGTTTGCTTCATAATGCTTAGGTTTTCCAACTTTGAAATGTCTAAACCGAATAAAAAAATACCTTGGTTGTAATTGAAAATATCAAGCAAATAGAACATGAGAACAACGAAAGTAAGGTCGTTGGCTTGAGGTAAATACACACAATTCCCAATTAAATTAAATGTCAAATTAGATAGCATATGCCATTAGTATATATTATTTTAGCGGAACATTCAAATCGATAGAGTAGCAATTACATGCTATACATGTGTAGTGTACTACCCCACTATTTTCCTTTATAGCCTTGTGAAAGTGTAAAGCCTCTTTATTTTCCCACTTGTTGTCTCTAAATAGTCTTAAATGAATTATATAAATAAAGACACAAAAATTGGCTACCTTTATAAGATCAGACATCATATGACTAGCTTTGTAGGCTTAACCATAATATAACTACACTTTATGGCGAATAACAACCAAAAATAAAAGCAAACAATGCCTCCAAGTATAGATTTAAAAGCAGAGGAGAGCTTGAAATAAATTCCAGGTTTTAAACTTGCAACTGAGTAGCAAAGAGCTAAGAACATAGAAGCCAAAGTGTTCTGCATGAAAATTTTTTTACAATCAAATTAAGCTAGAAGTCATTTGGAGTTTGATTTAAGGCCATATTTCAGTTTCATATTCAATAACATCAGACAAAATATTTTGCTTATAATGCAAATAACCAACCATATTGTCACCCACCCCCATCTCTAAGAATTATCAATTCAATAAACAGGAAAAAAGAAAACATTGTGCTATAAAACTTTTTTTTCAATAGCTTTTTAGTTCCTAGTGCCAGTCATCTATAGGGAGATCATGGTTAGATCCTAGTTGGGTATACTAAGGGTGGTTTTCCCTAGAATGGTTTCCCCCTCTTTCTCCAGACAAATGCAGGTAGACTTCCTCTAATTTCAGACATTTTCATAACTAGCCCATTAGTGTAATTAGTACATAAGCGGGTACAAAACAATTTGGTGGTAAGATGGAGTGCTAAAAAAAATCATTATCTAAAGTATTTTAATAAATTGCCAATACATAGAAAAATTTAAATTACCATAATGTTGGAAAAAAGAAAATATTACTTAACACGATAGAAAAGTAATCAATCAAGAGTTAATTAATTATAGCCTATAACTAAATATAACAAATATCAACTGATTATTATCAATCTATTAATAAAGTCTTCCAAGTTGCTTTAGGGCCTTTACAATTTAAAAAAGTAAAATAATTTGTTGAACAGTGCTTCTTTAAAAAATAATTTGCTGATACAGTTTTACCAAGGAAAATTTATTGTGTGAAAACATTTGGAATAATAGCATACTCAGGTAATAGGTCTACTACAGCCTATGACATTTTGTTGATTTATTAATTCGCTACTTTAATATTACCAAAATATAAAACCTAAAACTTCAAAAATTTAATTGCAACTGTAATAAATTAATTAGGTACAAATGAGCTCAAGTGTGATTTGTAAAAATATAGGTTATATGAAGCCTATGCATATGTTCAATTATAAAATATAATGGTTGGGACTATTACTGACTGAAGTTTCCCTTGTTTGTATCAAAGGCAAAAGCCTTGTTCTGAGCAAATCAATTTTAAAAACTATAATGTAGTGACTCGACTTAATGATTTTACAAGATAAGGGGTGTAGGGGGGAAAGGGGAATTTTTTTTTAATCGAGAACATAACATAGCTATGTGGAATCCCAAAGACCCATATTGATTCCTTTATTGGATCTTTAGTTAAAGTACTAAAATGTAGGCTATTTATTAAAAGTAGTTTAAAGTGAATGAATAACGGACTCTTTCACTAAAACTTTCTTATATAATGAAGGCAAATTAATCCTAAGAAGAAATATTTACACTATAATTCAATTAATGGAATTTAAAGTTTTTCTTGAGTTTGCATTATTACAAAATGATTCAAACAGCATGCATTTTTAAGTGTTCATTTAGTATTAGGAATTGTCCTTTCATGACTAAGACAACATTTTTAGGAAAATTGGTCTTTCAAATATTATGAATAGTTTACTATGGCTAGGCTATGTGTTAATATTATGAATATCTTACTATGACTACACTATGAATTAATTAAATCTTACTATGACTAGGATACAAATTAATTACTTAAAGTCCATATATTGCCTTAAACCATTAAATCATTTATAGCCGTGACGCGTTAAAATAGCATATTTGATGATTTAATAAGAGTACCAGTAATTTGATCAAAATGTATGTTACATTATAGGCTAATAAATATGGATTAAGTTAGGTCTGTCAAATTTAAATGGGTGCTAATCAAAATTATGGATCATAGGTTAACCATCAGGTCAATTAAACATGTAACCTTTTAGGGTTTATGATGATGTGAGATTCCATTTCATAATATTGTAGATTTTAGGTTAAGTAACACAATAATCCCATCCTCTACAAAATTAACATCAGAATGCTCTATTTAAGCAATTCTTTCCAAAAAACCAAATTGAAATCGATTTTAAATGTTAATTAAAAGCGAAATTGACTGCTTAAAATATGCATTGTAAATGTTTAGTTCGAAACCAATATATAGAATGGCGCTCAGCAAACAGCAAATAACTTTTCACTTCAACATCCTAAAATAGAGTATTAGAATAAGTATTTCAAAACATATAAGCATACACGTATTTTTAAAGTATATATAACTAAATAAACTGTTAAATATTTGTTCAAACGACATGACCTATTTATCGGTAAAATTACGAAAGAAAGTGAATTACAAGGATTCTACAATAAACACGTAATGAATGGATGAGTATCTTAGCACATTCTTAAGGTAGGAGTTATAAATTTATTTAATTATGTAGTCACTAATATAATATATTATCTAATTTGATATGGAACAAGAATAAAAGCTCACCTTTTAACACAATATTGATGTATACAACAGGTCTAACATATTTGGAAACGAAGTGAACAGAAAGTCAATAGTGTATACATAACAGACGGCTAAAGTAGGTTAAACTAAATAGCCTAGTTTTTCACAAGGTAGCAGCACTATAGTATTGTATTTGTGTTGGAAATGCTCGCTATCAGACTTTGCATCTAGATTGCAGCACTAGTAGCAATACTGCTTCTCTTTTTAAACAGAGGGAGATATCTATATGGTTGTATTTTGACGTTTTCTTATATTAAATTACACTCTGCATTTTGATATAGACATTACGAAATTACAAGAAACGGTAAAAGTTGAGTAGTAGTGGTGAAAACATTTGATTAATAATGTAACGTTTAAAATTAAACAAATAATATAAAATAAGCTATTAATGTATCTGTGTTAGGTATTTACTTAACTTTTAATTTACTTGTAACTTAAAATTAAAATATACCGTATGAAATCCTTTAAAAAGTTTGTATTGTTATAACGTACAAAATGTAGATACCGTAATTATTATTATTTATTTATTTACTTTTAGCACTGCGTCTTACTACCTGTTTAGGCCCCATACATATCTACTAATTATTACACGAATTAGTGGGGATGAGGAAGGTTGAATTTAGGGGAAGTGTAACCATATTTGCTTGGAGATAGAGTCGAAAACAGTTTAGGAAAAAAACACAGTACACTTTGAACAAAATTTGAACCCCGATCTCTCTGTCGTCGGCAGACTAGTATACTACGATAGTGACACCTTAAGACCGTGCGGCTACCGAAGCAGGTTTTTGTATGTTTTTATTCCAATGTTTAAAATGTATATTTTGATACTTTTTCTATCTTGAGTAGTCTTTGACGTCTCGAGAGTGCTTTTCTCCCTCAAGTTTACCATAATTTACGGTATTCTTCAACAATTCGAAACCAACATCACGTGAATTGCTCTCGAGCAGTAGACTATGTCTCGAGGTAATTTACCTGCTACCCAATCTAAAAGCCGTAATTCCATACCAAACGACAAGCCACCCTATTCAATCTATAGCCTAAGAGTAGCTAAAGAAATATACTCTGATTTTGGTTGGAAGAGCAGTTTAGAAAATTCAAACATATGTCTTTGCGGCCAACATTGATAACATTTTACTGTATTGTTTGTATTACTTTATAGGTATTTATTATTATCACGGCGTATTACCACCTGTTTAAGTTATACGCATAAATATAATTACTTGTATTGGGTAGAAATAAAACCACCTTTGTGGTTCTAGTGGGGGTCCCGAGTTTGATCCCTGGCTCTTCCAAAACTTAAAAACAAATACGAGTATGTGAGGCAGTGAGTCTGGACCGAGGCCCAACTCAGCCTCGTGAGAACAAATAAAGAAATACTTACTTGACTATACAAGTAACATCTTCAGTTTAGAAACTTGAGATAATCAGCCGGATGACCCTCTATTCTAATAGTTTGTCACTTTCGTCCATATCGGTGGCAGTTCATTCAGTATTACTCACTTGAGAGCTCGCACCATCTACTTTGGGTTAAGGATGAGCAAGGATATATTTCAGAAGTGATCTACCCACATTTGCGTGGACGGAGAAACCACCCTAGCCATAACCCTATTTTTAAATTAAACAGTGGATTTTTAGGTCTTAAAAAGTTCAATACTAGGTGCCAAAAATATGTTCTGTGATTGCGTTTTTTTTAGGTTTTATAAAACTAAAACTAAGTCAGAAAAATAAACTAGGAAAACACTGAAACTGACAGGTAATACCACATTTCAGCAATCAACTTTAATTCTAATTTAAAATCAAAACACACAGAGGAGATTGTACATCTTATCAATGCTTGACGCAAATTCCAAACATTGTTGACAAATTTGCCATATTTGGCCTTACAGTAAATAATTAATTGACACGTCTAAGATTTCCACTATAAAGTTAGGGCGTTTGTCAATTAATATATATTATGCTAGAGCTAGACCCCAAAATTCGTTATCCTTGGGACACTGCTGCTTAAAAAAAACACATGGGGGCTGGCACCATTGCATTTGTGAAACATCCTATAATGTTCTAAATAATAATAAAAAGATACATACTTTAATACATAATATTATTATTGAAGCAATATTATTAAATAAATATTTGAATAATATTGTATTTTTGTAAATTAAAAAAAGAAAATTACAGTAACGTTAAACTGTTCCAAAACATAGTGTATTATTAAAGGGGAAAAAATATTGTAATGTATTATTTTATATTTTAATGTATTTACTGATTACTTACTTATAGGTCTACGTTATTACTGTGGTATTTTATTTTATTACAAAATTTAATTCACTCATACTTTCTTGATCAACCGTTTTTCTACAGTTTTGATTACTTTTTTAATTGAAAAAATACTTTTCTACCTTGAGCTCCTTCTTTCAATTCATATTTTTATGTATAGTAGCGATCGTACGTGAATAACATCTAGAGCAAACTAAAGCAACTTCCAGACACCTGATAGAACTTGCACGAACTATGCGATGTAAACATACTTACGGCAGCAATGAGCCAGACGTATGCTATCACGATTGGCGCCGTTACGTATTCACAACATTCCTGCATGGCGTTAGTTAAAACTCCCGTATATCAGAAAATATATTTTTTTAAATGTTTGATGACATTATAGCACGCAACCAGAAAAGTATCCTATATTCTAAAAAAAAAAAGAAAAAAAAGACAGTTGTTGCTAAAATGCAGTCACAGCCGATTAAAACCCGATTTCACTATGTAAAACTAGTTCCAGCAAAGTCATTTCGTCAATGACAGTTTTAACTAGTTATTTCTAGAATGACCTCTCTCCTATCAGTAAAAGCTAGTTAAAACTTAAACAAATATATTGAATTAATGCGTGTATAGTTTTGACTTGTCGAAACTAGTTCTATGAGCTAAAAGTGTTTTTGCAGGTTTAGACCTTCACTAGTAAGGTATGACGTGTTCCCTGAGCTGAGTACGTTCTTCTACTTGTCTCAGTGTATTGTCTGCGGCTGACCAATGCACGTGGCTCAATTGTCTTTATCTTGACAGTTTTATTAACGCGTAGTGTTTTTTAAATTATTATTCTTCAGCATGAATATGAGAAGAATCGGGGGAGTAGGGAGTGCAAAGTGTGTTTCAGGTTTCAATTACTAAATTCAGATAAAAATAAAGTCACTACAATGTAATGACAAGAGATACTAACAATCACATTTTGGAGGAGGTTGAAGAAGCAAAATCTGTTGTGGAAAAACACCTTTGTAATACTGTCGATTAAAAATATTTGATACTCTAGAAATTAATTAAATGAAAATGTTGGTCTCAGTAGGTGAAACCATCAAGAGCTATTTCACAGTAGAAGAAATTTACGATGTTATTCAAGTGGTTCATGAAACTGTAGGACACGGAGTTCAAGACCGACTGAAAATGGAAACTTCAAGAAAATACTACGCCATTGTAACTAAAAATAGGGTTTTTTTTCTATTCTTACCGATGTGTGAAACCTGCCAACTGAAGAAAAGAAATAAAAAGAAACACTTGGTTGACAAGCCCATTCTTCATTTATAACTGAACAGCCACTGCAAGGTCGACCTCATTAATATGCACTATTAGGCTTATAGTAGGTTCAAGTTCATTATGGTATATCAGGAACATTTGGTCAAGTTTGTCTTACTTTGACCACTGCAAAGAAAGAGGGCCAAAGAGGACCCTTACCAGTTGACCGATATATTCCTAATATTTGGTGGTACATGCATTTTACATTCAGATAATAGCAGAGTGTTTGTCAATTCAGTAATATCTACATTCTAGCCAGGTTCGTGATAAACCAAAGCATAGTCAAAACCAGAGTTCAGTAGAACGAGCCAACTAGGAAGTAGAAAATATTTTGGCTTAATCAATAGATAATTAATAAATTGGTCGAACCTTTTCCACTTTGTGCAGTTCATGAAAAACAGAGCCCCTAATTCAGGGATGAGACAATTGCTATACAAAGCTATGTTTGGTATTTAGCTCAGAGTTGGACTCACTACATCTATGCTGCCATCAGAAGTTATTAAAAAAAGTCCAGGATGAGGAAGAACTTCGAGAAGTCATCGAGCAAATTAATAAAAAGACGGAGGAAAAATAAGATCAACGACGAATAGGAGGAATTGGAAACGCTGCTTGGTACTCCCTCAAACATTTAATCCACTAAAAAGAAAGCTTATGAAAATTTGCCAAAACATGCTTCAAGAATGAAGTTGATTTCTGACGCAACACATCCTCCGGTTAATATTGGAGGTAATGTTATTATGCTTGTACCGGATGTGGACAGATCAAAGGCAGGCCTTAAAACACCAAGAGTCCAAATTGAGACAAAGGATGGAGTGCTTTATAAATTATATTGCAGGCAGGTTCATTAAATTGTAAGGTTTTAATAACATTTTAAACATTAAATCTACCATACCTTAAAACAATTAATCTTTATTTAAGATCAGCAGAATTCGACGGTTCTCCTCAAGTGTCCTTAGCCAGCGAACAGGTACTTGACCACAAACTTTCTTTGATAACTGCAGCGAGGAAAGCAGCTATCGTGACTACGTCACTGGCTGTTCGATATATTGCGAGGATATAAGTGAATACTAATTAGCAGATATCCGAACCCCACCTTAACGAGCACTTCTAAAAATTATAAGAACATTCTAGGTGATATAACTGAAATTGACAGAATTTTCGTGGAGGTAGAATGGAAATTCATACTACCACATTGTCTAAGGCGTCAGTCCCGCAATGCACAAAAACTAGTATGTTTATGACGGTAAGTACACACGACAGGGATTCGAAGCCCGATATTAGCTACGAGTCATGGTGTTTTACCGGAAGATTGGATTTCTAACTCCAGTCAGGTGTTTCCCATTCTCTCTCTACATACATATGTGGGATTCCTTTGTAAGTACCTTAACTTGCCAGCAAGCGTGATAAATAACAGTCAAGGAGTTACAAGAGAATAACAGTATTTTATTTGAAATATTAGAAATAGAAGATATACAAATCATATTACAAATGCCGAAGTACCGCCTAAGGCAAGCTAAGTCGAAGATTTGTAGCTAAATATGGCATATAATGAACATGACTAAAATTAAATATAAACATATTGTTTAGTTAGTATGCTCACCAAGTTAAGTTTAAAGTGAGAGACAACTATAACTACCTACAATCTATTTATTATATATAGTCACTTGGTGACAATAATTTGTATTATCATAATGTATTTTTAGATAAAGTAACAACTTCCAAATATAATAAACCTGCTTCCTAACGGCTAAGGCATTTTGGACTATACAGTTAAAGTCCCCAACGGATGCAATATCAGCATCATTTACTAAGCGCCTTACATACATGCGCTATTAATACATACTCTAACGTAATCGAAGTTTAGGTACATAATAAATGCTATTCTTGGAAGTATCTTACAATCCAGACAATGCCCAAATACATCAAAGTTTAATTAGAGCCGCACTAAAAATATATGTGTTCAGCCTAAACAGGTGTTTAAAGACATTAGGTGATAAGCAATAACTCTATGGAACCAAATTATACCGCTTTCCCATAGAAATTTATGTTATTCGGTGCTCTCGAAGATATAAAGCGCTACGTTAAAGTTGAAGAGCATGCTTCTCGTCAAATCAAACAGTATTCTACAAATCAATAATTTTAATAAATATATCGCTTATAGTTAAAGTACTTGATTCCCACATGATTAAATGTAAATTTAGACTATCAAGGAATTATTTACTCACACAAAATCTATTTAGTTTTAATACCATAACATAGCATAAGTTCGAAAGGGTTAAAGATAAAGCACATATCTGAAAGTTAAAGTGCTCGGTACCCGCTAACTATAAGTAGTGCGGGGAGCGTATGGGTACAGCGCCCTGATTGGCCGAAATTGGTCACGTGACTCAGCCTCCTCGCTCTCTGATTGGCTACTATAAATAGCACCCATCCCCCTCCTCTTGACCTCGTTTCCCAAGTACGAAATGTCCTCCCCTCCCCTACACACCCTCCCCCCTCTCTCCTCTACAACCCTCTCCCCTACAACCCCCTCGCCTACCGCCACGGACATGTTTGTTCTTGATGATTAATTATTAATGATTGTTAATTGATTATTGCTAATTAATTATTTGTTAGGATTGAGGTGTTGAAGCTTTTTATTTAATTGGGGGAGCATACAGTCCGTGACGTATCAGCAAAAGGCCGTGGCATGAACCTCTCACTATGTCTGTCTTATGTAGAATGAACATTGGCTCCTCCGTCACAAGACTCTACGGGACTGTCCAGAGCATGCAGCACGAACTTCTCCTGATGACCGTTTGGGGTAAAGTGTGATAAATGTTTCCCCCTGCCTTGTGACCCCTTTCACTTCCCCCTCCTTAGCGGTATGTATTGTAACCCCTTATGTGGTAATGGGTTTTCCCTGGCGACAGTAAAAAAACCATCTCCCTCTAAAGCACAAAGCTCCAAACAAATAATGAAATAGCTATTGTAACTATATCGAATATGAAACGGGTATTTAGATTAGCTAACAATAAATACATCTTCACTCCTAATAGTTTAATAATGGTAATAATAAACACAAATTTTCTCATTTATAACTTTTCATTAGAAATATTAATAGTTTATTTCGTGCAACATAGAAATTAGAACTATTAAAGTCGTAAGAAAATGTTTTCATAAATCACAACACTAATAAATATTTATAGATCAATTATTCAATAAATCTGAATCGTCTGGTGCGCGAACTGAAATATTCCATAGCCATAAAGGCAAATTAGAGGTCGCAGCACTATCTGTAAGAGGAAAAAAAATTTAACACGGGAGTTGGCACGCGTACTATGCAAGAGTGAAATAAGTGCCAATTTGCGTGAGAGTATTTACCTAATAGTTTCAAATTGTCTATAATTTTTTTAAATAACGGATGTTTCTATAATCTATGGTATTATTTAAATAGTATATTGACTTATAGAAATTTTGTGTTGACAACTACAAATATGTTTTGGCAAATGCTGTCTATTTTTATTAATTTAATTTAAACCAATATTATTTAAGCAAAGTATTTTTAGCCACTACATGAAAGTTATTGTTCAACACTCGATTTATTTATCTGACCATAACATAATAACTGTCCATATAGCTAGACATTCTCTTGTGAATAAATATTATATTGTGTTTACTGGAGGGAGGGGGCTAGAGAAGAGACTTATTTCAAATAATAGTTTAGGGTGAAATCATCTCACATGTATAATTTACTAGCAGACTGATCCATTCTTTGCACTATATCAAACTATTCAAATTAGGCAGCTGCTAGAAGATTTATGGCGAATAACAGGACTTACATAGAGCTTTGTGGGGCGAGAAACGACCGCCTCAATGCACCCAACATTTGCGAGAGTGAGAAAAAAAGGCCATATGGTACCAGCACCTGCTATTCATTCTGAGACAAAGTGTACCCACAATTGCGTGAACAGAGCGTCGACCAGGCACGTCCATACTCGTCGGCTGATAAAAGATTTATGATTTACAAGCAGCTGCTGTGGATTGCGCAAGCGCAGATGTGCATTGCACAAACTAGACCATTACAGGCGTCAAGCCTTTTGATACGGGTATAAATAGAACTCAAATCATTACATTCGATAATTTAAATTTGTGATTGAAACCTTAAAACATCAAAATGAGTTTCGACGCGCTGCAAAATTGGATAAAGTCAGGTATGTATTTTAAAACCGTTTTGTATAGTTTAATGGTTTCTAATTTGTTTATCACGTCCTTGAGTACAGCGGTATTCTCTTCTTTGATAAATGACGTGCCCCAGACGCTTAGCGAGGCCGCTTAACCTGAGGGTCCCAATAGCCTGGACCAGTTACTGAATTTTACAGAAGACAGGATTTGCCGGGCGGATGGACACTGGTCCATGAGTAATTAGCGGTCCCATAAATGGTAATTAATATGTATTTATTTAATTTCAGACTACTGGGATCCATATGGGCTGGATGAGGGCCTGCTGGACAATGTAGCGACGGGCGTACCAGTGCCTGCCCAGCCGGAGACGAACCCGGTGATATGTGCTGGTTACGGCATCGCCAGCATCCTCAGGACAGCCCCTGCCGACCTCCCACTACCCCAGGGCATCCTCTCGCCGGCCCTCCTATACAGACCACAAGCCACCACTGAAGGCAGCGGAAATGCGCCCCCCGATGTTTGGGGTGATTTGGACGCGATCGTCCACCTAATATGTAAGTACCGTTTACAAGTAACCATACTATAGCCACTAGTTTGAAAAATAGACTATTTGTGTGCGCTTTCTTTCTACCAAACCACCGTTATCTCACCAGCATAACAAAACCTCTTGTCAGCTGCTAGTTCCGATAAGGTTGTTGTAAACTTGTGCACTTTCTGTATAACAGAGCGCGTTTGCATACAGTTTAGAGCAGAGAAAACTATATTGTTGCTTTAACCGATTATTAAAAAAGAGAGAAAAATCCTTGATAATTTAGCGCCGTGTCTTACTACCCGTTCGAATTATACGCTTAAAAACCGTACTCCAGAGTTCGATTCCCTGGAATAAGCAAAAATGCTGGTTTCGTCTTTAATAGCGATAAAATAACTGCGCTGATAGGTATTTTGTACATGTTCCAGTAACGGATTTAAAGGGTCCAGGGTTCATTTCCCGTATCCGTGAGAAATTATATCTGTTTAGGCTTTAATAGCGATAAACTAACTAACTGCCCTGACCGGTTAAACAGCAACAAAGAAATTTAAAGTTCGCAAAAAATATTTTGATATAATAATATATTCAACTTTTACAAAAAAAATCTTAAGTAATACAATTATAATGATTTTGAAATTATTTTAAATTAATATGCTGTTACATTTTTAATATGAAACTATATACGCTGACATAACATATATATAGCATTTACACTAAACAAATTAGCCACTTAAACAGCAACAAAGAGATTTAATGTTCGCCAAAAATATTTTGATAGATGTTACATTTTAAATATGAAACTAGATAATGTAAAAGAGTTCCGGCGGTACCAATGAAGTCATTTGGGATCAAATAGCTAGGCCCATTTGGTAAAATATATAATTTAAAAAATTAGTCACCAGCTAGCTAGCTATACGAGTTGTTTTCCCCAAGAACAAATATAGAATTAATTGCCAAAAAAAGTGGTTTTGTCATACAGCTATACAGCTAAGATATATTTAAATTAATATATTTGTATTAAATAGAAAAGGGCAGATAAAAATAATTTCAAAGTGCACTGTTTATTTATTATATATCAATGGCGGTTGATATAATAATATATTTAACTTTTACAAAAAAATCTTAAGTAATACAATTATGAAGATCTTGAAATTATTTTAAATTAATATGCTGTTAGATTTTAAATATGAAAATATATACGCTGACATAATATATATATATATNATATATATATAGCATTTACACTATACAAACTAGCCACTTAAACAACAACGAAGAAATTTAATGTTCGCAAAAATGTATCACTACACAGATGAAAATGTATGTTTACCCTCCCTACATAGTGATAAATTAACGGCCCTGGTAGCTGTCCTAGGGTTCGAGTGTATTTATAAAACACACTTTGTGAATGTTGGTTACGGCTAAAGAAATTATGTTTAGGAAAAAATGTAACATATTATATTAATACCGAAAATGGATTGAAATTGAAAAGTATTATACATTTTAAAGAAAAAAAATTACGCGTATGTTTGGAACAATTTTATTTAAAGTGCTTACTTTGAGATGTGCTTTTGGTGTTATAGCTCAAATGGAGGCGGGAAATGCCAGCACGGTCCTCCTAACACCACCAATGGCAACTAGTCCCCCTCACTATAGCACAGGAGTACAAGCTGTGGTGATAGAGACGGGGATCACAGTCTCCCTTCAGGGCACTGATTTGGCGACAGCTGGACCGTATTAAGCCCCACAATCGGGATTTAGTAGCCCGGTAAATCAGGTAGGTGGGGCCCTGTCAAATGGCGTCCCACTTCGGATCGTCGAAGAGAGAATTAAAGAATTGTTGCGTTTCTTTTATACTGGTAGAGAAATTACCGTACATCTTGCTGCTCCAGCAAGCGATCGTGACGCCTTAAGCTGGCTTGAAGAACAAATTACTAATTTGTTTAATCGGCTGCAGGACCATGGCGTTAGCACCAATGACCATGTCGGCTTACTTTTGAATAGCACGGACTCTACGTTGAACCCTGTGTATGTCTCATTTAGGCGAGCAGATCAGTTAGACGCTCGAGCCTTGCTTGATAACGTAAGTCGCGTGTTGCAAAGTAATAGTTTGTTTTTGAGTAAAGCACCACTGTACGTTAAATTCAGCCATTTTTAGGAGCCTCGCGAGAGTGCACGTTATTGTGATAAACTCACTCCCGCTAACACATATAGCCGTAATAACAAAGGAATCATCACGATTCAAAATAGCAACACACTTTGCCTGGTCCGTGCATTGGAGGTCGCCAAAGCTATATGTGACATTCATGGATGTGACCACCGTTAAGCAAATCAAAATTGGTTGACCTATTCAAAAACTCAAAGCAGAGGAACTATGCCGTGATGACCGTGTGAATCTTTTGAAAGGTGGTGGAATAACTGAACTGAAACAATTTCAAACATACCTCTCCGAATAAATAATCACGGTGTTCAGGTAACGTCGGGGGAGACAGGTCATATAGGAGGGGCCTACTCCATCCGAACATTCCTTTAAAGGCTACCATGATTTGTATTTTCACGACGATAAATAAAACCATTTTGATGTCATAAAATTCTTGACAGCCGAATTTAAGTGTTCGTACTTTTGCCACGAGTGCCGTGATCCATTCAATGATAAGGACAAACACAAATGTGAATCCACGTGCAAAAATTGCTACGCTAAAGTGGTTTGAAGCGGAGGCTGATCTTTGGTCTATAAAGATTGCGGGCGTTGGTTCACATATCAGACGTGCTTTTATAACGGGTTCGATTCCCGTATCCAGGTGTCATTTTTCAATTTTCAGAATATGATATCTAAGTCGTGTTATCCTCACTAAAATCATTAACAATAGTTTCGGCTATTTGTTTAATTCATTCACATAGGTGTTATCAGACTTTTTGTAGAGTATGCGAGACACATCGTCCCTTTAGTCATTTCTGCTATATTAAGCAGGACCCATCAATGCCGTCACTGGAAAAGATTAATTTCATGTTTGTATTCTATGAATTTGAATGCAGGCAAGACTCTTATTCAAGATGCTGCTGGCACGTACTTGCACAAACCTAACCTATGTGTTGTGCAGACGTGTTGCAGGCCCTGCGTTCATATAGATGCAAATGATCATCATTGCAAATACTGTGGGAGCGATAGGACTCACATATTAAAGGGTGATACCACAATGGCCCAATTTTTTGAATTTTTAGAGCTAATTAAAGCATCAAAATTTAAGGATATCACCCTCCTAGGCCATAATGCAAAAGCCTATCGGTATTATCCCTAACGATGGCTATCGGCGTGGAGACCAACAGTCGCACGTCGCTGTACAATGGCTCTACTGGGAGGCACATCACCGCGGTTTCTCTATTCTTCATGCGGTTAACGGCCGTGAGGAATATGTGTTAGGGCGACGTGTAGTCAGCGTTGTTAAAGCTGGAGATACCACCACTATCTTTCAGTTCTGGGGCTGTTATTGGCACGGGTGCCCTCTCTGTTATCCTTACAGGATCACCCCTATCAAAAATAGCCCCCACGAGACCACGGAGACGCGCTATGAAGCGCCCATGGCTTGTTTGGAAAAGTTTAAGAATACCGGCTACACGGTCGTAGAGATGTGGGAGTGTATGTTTAATGCAATGTAACGCACAGACAATGGCTTGAAACAATTAATACTCCGGCATGAATTGTATACCAAAGAGCTCCTCAGCCCTAGGGATGCAGACTTTGGTGGGCGTACAAATTGTATCAAGCTCTTCCACGAAGCAGAATTTTCTTGTGGAGAGAAGATCAAGTACTTGGATGTGTGTTCATTGTATCCTTACGTTTGCAAGAACCAAAAATACCCCGTAGGCCATCACAAAATTCACTTGGAACCAAATTGTCCGTCTATAGATCAAGTAGAAGGCATAGCCAAAGTTAGAGTGACGCTTCCGCGGGATTTATTCACGCCCGCATTGTCTATACAGATGCACGACAAGATAATGTTCATCTTGTGCAGGAAATGCTGGGAGGAGAGAAATCAAGGCACGTGTAAGCACAACGACAAAAAAGATCGCTGGTTGACAGGCGTCTGGATGATTGACGAGATCCGGAAAGCCGTTGAGAAAGGCTACACCGTTGAAGCAGTGCACGAAGTGTGAGAGTACAATGTATCTGTTTACGGACGTCAGACACGTTTTGGTGGATTGTTTCACGGGTACATTGATATTGTTATGAAAATTAAACAAGAAGCCAGCGAATGGCCAGAGTGGTGTACCTCACAAGAGGAAAAGTTAGCTTATATTCAAAATTATGAGGAAAGGAAAGGAGTAAAACTCGATTTTGGCTCTGTTTGTAAAAACTCTGGTCTCCGCACTCTGGCTAAACTCTTTTTTAATTCACTATGGGGAAAGTTTGGGCAAATACACGATTTACCACACGTAGCCGTTGTTAACGACTATTAGGGCATCCACAAGTACCTGACGGATCCGTACATTATCTTGCACAGCGTCATTGATGTTAATGATGAGGTTATGTTCCTTAATTACAAGAATGCGCGTGACGCGTTGCGCCCTAACCCTAACACGAGTGTGGCGGTGGCATGCTACACGACTGCTATGGCTATGTTGCACTTATTCAGCATCCTTGAACAATTGGGGGACCGCGTTACAGATAAAGTTCTAATACCGAAAGTCCCGGCGATTGGAGTCCACCAACTGGGGACTTTTTAGGTGAACTCACTGATTAACTTCAGGATTAGGGTCCGGGAAGCTACATTAGCGCCTTTGTATCTGGCGGTCCCAAGAAATACGCGTTTCGAGTTTGTGTTGGTGGCGATCCTGCCAAAACAAAAACGGCGTGCAAGGTTCGCGGGATCACCATAAACTATGGCAACCGGAACGACGTTAATTTTGATATTTTTAAAGCGATGGTCACTGAACAGGCTGCGGAAAGATACATACATATACTGCACAAAATTGTAAGAAAAGGTCTTGCGACTGTATGGACCGTTTCGCAAACTAAAGTCTACCGGCTCGTGTACACCAAACGTCGGATAACCGATGATTATAACACTTTGTCGTTTGGGTATCAGATTCCTTGTAAACGCACTCACCACCACTAAAAGGTGATCATTTAGACGGGCTGAATAATCAAATTTTTTTCTTTCACTCTAGACAGTTCCACTGATATACCATTTTTCAAAGATTTGAGATTTTATTTAATTTTTTTTAAATTTATTTTATGCACTTGGGTTACTATTTTTATATTTTTTTATTTGTCAGTACAATCCTCCACCTACCTGATTTTTTTTCTAGTCAATTAGTTGTTTGTTTGTATTTTAATCATAGTCAATGATAATAAACTTTTTGTATATATATTAATTTTGAACCTAGCCAAATATATTTATTTTCTTTAAATTGAAACCAGCTCTATATATATATATATATATATATAATATTGAACCATCTTTAGTTCCTCCTATGTATAAATATATAATGTAAATATTCCCAGTATACTTTTTTATCAGCGTAAATAAATATTGTAAAAGCTATTATGTTTGTGTTTTAACGTCTAATAAATATATATTGTAAATATTCACAGTATACTTTTCACTGTGTGCATACTTTTCATGATTTAAGTAAATATTGTAAAAACTGTTATGTGTATGTTTTAACGTCTACACCCGCACCTCCCTCCTATCCTATAAATACAGGTTCATATAGCTTATAAGCTCAGTCTAAAACATTATGGACAAGTTGAAACATCCATTTTCAGCCACCATCAGCGGCCCTTTCGGCTGTGGAAAGTCACATTTTGTAGCAGACTTTATCCGTCACTTGGACACAATGTGTGACGTTAAATTTGATAAAATCAAATGGTATTATGCTTCATGGCAACCGGGATTCGAACAATATGGGGCAAAGCCCCGCGTCATATTCTGTAAGGGTTTGCCAGAAATGGATGACCTCTGTAATGACTCTCTACAGCTGATTATCCTGGACGACCTAATGCGTGAAGCCAACGAAGTGGTCGTCGATATTTTCACCAAAGGATGCCACCATCAAAATATTAGCGTCATGTACCTTACACAAAATATATTACACCAGGGCAAGGGCCAATGAGACATTTCCTTAAACTCACATTATATCGTGTTTTTTAAAAATCTCAAGGATAAAGCTCAGATTCAACACTTTGCACGTCAAGTATGTCCTGAAAATCCCTGTGTTTTATAAGAGCCTTACACTGATGCTACAAGTACTCCTCATGGCTATATATTGTTAGATCTCAAACAAGGTACACCAGAATGGTTCAGATACAGAACCCACACAAATGTTGGGTGCTGCGTGTACCTACCACGCAAAAGCTATAAAAACCCCGACACTTCCCGATTACAGATCATTTCATAACCATGAGTCCCAAAGGGCTGAAGCAGGCCCCTCTGCTACGTGCAATGTATCGCATGAATCCGCAGCAACGTGTCGCCTTGATGAAAACGGCCGACAAGAAACTGATTGACTCTGTTTGCAAGTTTGCCTACAAAACTTTAAAAGGGCGGGTGCCAATGAAAAATGAACAGAAGACAAAGTTAAGTGCTCACAAGCAGGTGTTGCGCAAGCAGGTCAAACGAGGAGAGTGCTGGAAGAAGAAGAGACGACTACTCCTTCAGAAAGGAGGAACGTTCTTGCCCTTACTTTTAGCCCCTTTAATCAGCGGGGTCGTCGGTTCCTTATTCAACAAGTAAATAATGGAACACACGAAAAAGATGATATTTATGTCCCCGGAAACATTACACCGTCACGAGCAACACCGTCAACAAGTGGCTTCGGCAACAAATATAGTGGTATCCGAGTTGGACAAGGAAATGGAAAAAAATCCTCGTCTAAAAACTTGACAAGTCTAAATGGACCTTATACCAACAAGTGCTACAGCGCTATCTACACTTTAGTTAACACCCTCCGCCATCTGAAACCACCCCCAACCACACCACCCCTCAAGTGCTTGTACTTCCCCTCCCACGTGTACTTAATACTGTACCAGCACAGGCACGTAAAAAAGCTCAACTTTTACTAGAACATATCATTTCCCGTGGCGGCATCTCTTGGGACTCAAACGGAGAAGTGAGTATTCAAGATACACCTCTCCGTGGATCCAATATTGTGGATTTAGTCAACGATCTGGTCAGAGCAAGAAGACACAGCGAACCGGCGGGGTGGCGAGAGTTTCTCACGGCGCTGCAAAAAAATAAACGTCCCGAAAGAATTTATTGTAAATCCGAAACGTTTGGTGCCCGTTAGAGATCCGACGCCCTTACCGCAACCACTTACACCGTCGAAACGCCTTTAGAAGAAGAAACTGAAGAGGGTAGATGAAAACAGTTGACTGCCGTTCAGAGCTTAATGGAACGTCCAGCCGACATATACTACGTCCCATCTCATCCTGCGGGGTTTTCAGGGGCGGCGTCGCTCATAAAGGTGTCCAAGAAAGATCCCAAAAAAGTACGAGAATGGCTTCGTGAGCAGGACGCTTATACCCTACACAAACCTGTGGTAAAAAAAAGTTTCCACGCAACAAGTACGTGGTGTCAAACATTGACGATCTCTGGCAAGCCGATCTCAACGATATGCGAAGTCTCAGAAAATACAACGACGGTGCAGTGTACTTGCTCACCGTCATCGACGTGTTAAGCAAGAGGACATGGGCGAGGACGCTTCCATCCAAGACGGGGAGGGTCGTGAGAGACGCCTTTCAGGACATTTTCAAGCAAAGCGGCCGTAAACCTCTAAGTATACAGACGGACAAGGGGACAGAGTTCACGGCATGTCTACTCCGGAAATTTCTCAAGCAAGAAGGCGTGCATTACTACACCACTCATAGTCCGGACGTGAAGGCAAGCATCGTGGAACGATTCAATAGAACTCTGAAAGGTCACATGTGGCGCTACTTTACCAAAAATAACACGTATAGGTATGTGGACGTCCTCCAAGATCTAGTCGATGCTTACAACAGCGCCAAACATCCCAGTATCAAGATGGCGCCCTCCGACGTTTCAGAAACTAATGTGCTTCAAGTCAGAGACAATCTGTAGGACAAAAGGCGTCCAAACTCGAAGCCTAAAATAAAAGTCGCTGACACGGTGCGTATTAACAAATCCAAAAGGCTTTTTGAAAAGGGTTATGAAAGCAATTGGAGCGAAGAGATTTTCAAAGTCAGCAGTGTCGTGTTACGTCAACCTGTCATCTACAGACTCAGCAATCTTGATGGCGAAGAAGTGGAGGGGACGTTTTACGAGCCTGAATTGCAGCGCGTACGTCTCCCTGAAACTTTTAAAGTTGATAAAATACTACGTGTCAAGGGTAAAGGCGCCAGAAAGAAAGTGTACGTGCAGTGAGAAAGGTTACCCCGCCAAGTTTAATTCCTGGATTCCTGCCAGTTACGTCAGCGCACTACCGTGAAGGACCAATTTTACACCACTTTGCCGAGCGACAGCTCTATGGGATATTTCCCGAACAATACCCTCACGAATTTCACCACGCAACTTCCTTACCGTCTTACACTCCACGGCCGGTGGGAAGTCGCTCTGGTTGAATTTTAATATCCGTGTTCTTTCACCACCGTACCCAAGGGTCAAAATATTGTATGACACAACTGAGTGGACGCTATCGGTGTGGAACAAATATTCAAGAATCATATCCCTGCTGGAAACTACAGCACTATCCATGAATTGATCAAAGCTCTAAACGAAGTAGAGGCTTTTAAAGGGGAGTCCGGAGTTGTATTCAAGTACACAAAACCCAACAAAGAGGTGGAAGTTATCTCTTTTTCACCAAATATACAGCTGCTGACTCTATTAAACCAGCTAAGTCCACAGCACGGTTTCGATCCTCAGACTAATCTGATCAAAGTACAAAAGTCACCGTACGCCGCCAACATTCTACTAGGCCTGCCCTCGCAAATGTACATCTACACGGATATCGTCGAGCCTCAGCCTATGGGTGACATTGTGGCATCGCTGTTACGTATCGTCGGTATCAACAATGTAAACTATCTCTACGGCATACTTAAGACAGTTAGCTACGACCCGTTGCACTACATTCCCGTGCTTAGAAGGGAAATTAAAAGCTTGGAAATCAATATAAGAACAGACACGGGTGAACCTGTACCATTCGAGTTTGGAAAAGTGTGCGTGAAACTTCATTTTCGACGCTGCTCAACATGAACTGTCCCTACCAAAGATACTACGTCAACCAGGCTGGAACAGGAATATCTTCGATCTACCACGGTGTTCCCTATCAAAGAGGGCATGGGATTGGAAGTTTTTTCAGTGGCCTTTTCAAAAGCGTCGTACCGTTGCTGAGAAGCGGCGCTAAAGCCATCGGAAAACAGGCTCTTCATACGGGTATCGACGTGCTCTCCGACGTTGCCAATCAAGGGCGTCCTTTCAAAGAGGCCCTAAGACAACGTGTCCGTGAGGCTGGAACAAACCTGAAACTCAAGGCTGAACAGAAGATCAACACGCTGATGACCGGCTCAGGCTATAAAGTGCAACCTAAGAAGCAACGACGTCAGTCTTCTCTCGTCGCCCGACGTAAAAAGGTCAAGAAAGAAGCTGTAGATATTTTCAGTTAAAATTTCGTTTCTACACACCCAGTCCTGCTAGTGTGCCAGCTGTGAACTCGATTTCTTTTCCGTCCCACCCACGCAAACCAGTCTTGAAAGTAGGAAATGGCTCCAGTACAAACGTGTCTCTTCCATCACCGATGATTCGCCCATCGAATTTACCGTTACCGGACAAAAGAGTTCTATATCGATCTTTCCCAGACTATGCTCTATCTCAGGATGGCCATCATGAAACCCGACGGTGGCGCTTTCACAGAGGTGGATCAGATCACTCCCGTTAACAAATGGTTGCATTCGCTATTCACACAGGTGGATGTGTTTTTAAATCAGCAAAACGTATGCCCATAGAGCGTACATTGAGACGCTGCTCAATATCAACAATTAAGACAAAATAAATCATTAGACTTGCGGGCTGTGGTTCGCAAACAGTACCGGAGCCTTTGAGGAGGCTAACGCAGGAAACAAAGTATTTGAGGCCCGTCGCAGTCTCACTAAGAAAATTAAGACGGTGGATCTTTTTGGGGTATCTACACAGTGACGTATTTAACAAAGAGAAATACCTTTTGAAAGGCACCGAACTCAGAGTCAAGTTGGTCCATTCCCGAGACGGGTTTAGTCTTATAGCAATCCCTGAACTCCTCACTTTAAGGTTCACATCGCCGAAGCCGGCCTTCTAATGCGACGTGTCAAAGTAGCATCTTCTATACTGTTTGCACATGCCAAAGCATTAAATGTCAGTCCCGCAAAGTATCCCATCACCCGTGTGGAAGTAAAAACACTCTTTATTCCTACGGGTGTGCAAGGGAAATTATTGGACAACGTATTCACCGGACAGTTACCCAAACGGTGTATCGTGGGATATGTATCAAACGCGGCGTTCAATGGAGACACCCCCAAGAACCCGTTCAACTTTCAAACCTACGGAATGAACCATTTCTCGCTGTACGTGGACAGGGAGCAAGTACCGTCGAAACCATTATAGCCCAATTTTACAAACGGACACTATGTCATGTCCTACCACACACTGTTTTCTGGAACGGGTATCCATTTCATGAACGAAGGTAGCGACATCACACGAGATGCCTTCCCCAAGAGGCATAATTTCAAGGCTTTCGATCTCACACCTAATCTGTCACCCACATGAAATCGCATTGGAATTTGACGAGGCACGGCTCTCTGAGCATCGAAGTGAGCTTTACCCAGGCTCTCACCGAAACCGTCAACTGTATTGTGTACGGGGAGTTTGCCAACATCATCACCATTGACAAGAACAGAAACGTCGTGACCAATTATGGAAGTTAATACAAACGGCTTCCCGTCCCTTACCCCTTCATTTAAGCCATGGGCGTCACTAAGGATTTCCAGAGCTTCATCGACGACAACAAAGAGTTTATTGTCAAGAAACTGAGTGTTTTATCTGTATACGGTACATTACTTCAACATTGGGTGTTAAAACCCCCATACGCTATCAAGGAGCTTTCCACCTATGCCAGAAAGAAAGTCGACTATATATTCAACAATCTCACGGTATTCCCTGGGATAGCGGTGATGTGGATTACAGCCTACTTGATTCCCTCATCTCCCGTGCCACAACGCGTGCAGAAACCGTCAACGTCAAGGGGGTGGAAAAGAAAAAGTTTCTAGTCAAATACACCTCTACACCTATCGTAGATCTGTACAACAGAGGTTGTTCGTCACTGTAAACACTTAAATTGGGCCGCACAATGTGCATGGCACATAGTTCTGAATGGAATTTCTGTTCGACCTCTATCGCCTGGGGTTTTTGAGATTGGATTATTGAAGATGGACACGCACACCATAAGACGTGCGCTGAAAACAATCCCTTGGTTCCGTTATGTACAGTCGGGTGTTTTCCCTGATGATCAACTACCCATAAGAATATATAGACCTGGCGCTCTAGTCATCAACACTGATCCACACACCAAGCCTAGGACGCATTAGGTTGCCATCTTTATCGACAAGAACGGCGTGGTGAGAATACTTTGACAGTTATGGTGTTCCACCTCGTGTAAAGTCACATCTGGCATTTATACGCAAAAACACTTCCCGCACGTCCCATAGAACGCTACAACCTCAAAACATCACATCAGACGTTTGCGGCCATTACTGTCTCATGTACCTTCTCTATCGCGCCCAGAACATTCCGATGAAAACTTTCCGAACGCCTATTCTATCCCACCAATCATACAGACAACGACGCTAAGGTGGTGAGATTTTACAACACATTTTTCAAGACTGTAGTGTCATGCTGCCCTTCAAGAGGTTGAGTTCAAGCAGCGTGCGCCTATAAAATGGGGCGTCTCGGTGGTGGCACGCCCATAGTCACCAAACTCATGGAAGGTCAAGACGTTTGCGCCCGTATAGCAAAGCCGGTGAAGCCGCTCACCATCACCAGTATTTTCAATACGTTGTTCCTGGTGGACGGAGTCTACGCCAAGCGAGTCATCGTCGGCATAAGCGTCAAAAACAACTTTACGCCCTATGTCCAGCTAGAAAAATGTGGAGGGAACTGTTTCATGTTTAAGCGTACAGAGTGGCAAGAACTGGGCAGCTACAATTCTGTCATGTCAAAGTTTTTCAGTAACACGCAACCTCCTCAGAAGATTAGTCTGACTAATCATGATATATTTCTGAGACAAATGTGCGGTGACCGTATGGTTGTCATCAGTGATAAACAAGACGCCGGACTCAAACGGGTCACCTATCTAGCACCCAGTTGGGTGTGTCTTTGTGAGGTGTGGGACCTCATCGACGTCACCGTCGACCGAACCCTCCAAAGTAAATCTTTACTAATATTTGAAAGTTTTTTGGCATAAATGTTGTTAACTAGCTCTGCCACACTAAATTAATATTTCAACACAACTAACAAGCGAAATAAATAAAGTTAAATTGATATGTATAACTGTCAAGTGCATAACTTTACTAACATTTGAAAATTAACATAATGTTCTTAAAGAACTTTCCCACATTAATATTTCCTAAACTCATATTGCAACACAACTCACAAGCGAAATAAATAAAGTTAAATTGATATACATAATTGTCAAGCGTAACGCATAACCTTACTAACTTTTGAAAAGTTCTGACCTAACGTTATAAACAACTTTCCCACATTAATATTTAATAAACTAATATTGCAACACAATTCACAAGCAAAATAAATAAAGTTAAATTATTATACATAATTGTCAAGCGTAACACATAACCTTACTAACTTTTGAAAAGTTCTGACCTAACACAATAAACAACTTTCCCACATTAATATTTACTAAACTCATATTGCAACACAACTAGAATAGTAAAAAGTTCAAGTCTTAAAGAAACTTTGCTTTTATTTCAGCCAACATCTTATTAAAGAACATATCACTTCTTTAAAGAATTTAAGCATATTCTTTTTTAATACAATATCTGTAAAAGTTGAAGTGCAATAATACCAATCTATGATTATTGTTTTTTTCCAGAAAACTTTCCATGAACATACGTGAATTAACTTTTAATGCCTAACATTATCAATATGGCGTATGACAACATATAATCCTTTCAATGCCTAGCATTATAAATATGGCGTATAAAACCATATAAACTTAAATGAGATTTCCCAACAATGACCTGTATTAGTGCTAGTCAAAATTGTAGCTAACAGCATTAAAGTTCCGTAGTTACCCCATTAATGATTAACCTACGCATGACGTCTCCACAAATAAATAACAACAACTTATTACGGAATCCTCCAAAATTAGATGTCATACTAAATAAACTTAGATTTTCATTCCTTAACGTTATTATTAAACTTTCCTGGCCTAAATATTATTAACACTCTGCCACATTCAATAACTATGAAACATAACTCCTAAGATAGATACATAAAGTTAAATATATAAGAATAATTATCAACGTCACGCATTCTAACAACTGAATAGTCAGGACCTCATATTATAAAATAACTTCCCAATATGGATACTAAGACAACAAGCTTTGAAAACACAATTCTTAAAGTTAAATAATTGAATCAAAGTTGATAAGCGCGATTTAACTAACATTAGAAAAAATTCAAAACTAACATTAAAAAAATTCCCCACATTACTTTTGTAGTTTAAGTAAAGTCCTATTTCCCTACAACCCATGCGTAACATAAGTGAAGTTAAACTTAATGTTTAGTAAAACGAATGAAGATTCATATAAGATATAAATAACAATATATACACGTAAAACGATCAAAAGGGAATTTAGAAAAATTACAATATTTATATTTGTGCCGAAATAGAATTTCTCCTTACATTGTATAAGTATGTCCTTGAAGCCTACGCTTCGTCAATGTCCGAGCCTAATCCAAGAGTGGTCTCTATCTTGATGAACAGTCTTTTATATGGTGCAAAACTCATCGAACACTCGAGACGGAATTACACAAGGGTGGGGATCACAGAGTTCAAACACACGGAAAGGGGGGAGATGCGCTGTACTAGACGCGTTGAGAATCTTCTATCAAAGCCTCAGCGCTTCTACGCTTTTCTAGACGTCCATGTTGTTATTGAGACAGGTGGTGGTGCATAGTGGCAAAATGCAGCACTAGGATCATCGCTCTTAGATGTTTCAATGTTGTTATCGTGTGTGGACGTTCTTTTCCGCTCGCTCGTCCGGTTGGTGAAATTGGGTAAGTGCTGTTTTGATTGACTAACCCACTTTAAGATACCTTGTAGCAATAATTGCTACATTCTTAAAAACATCACTATTGAAAACTTCGATGTTCTCACGATAAAAACATTAATTTTAAGAAACATCAGCCATTAGAACGACACATCGATGTTTTTTCGATGTTTTGAAATAATTTAGAGATATTATAGAAAAGTTATCTCACTTTATGTCTTGTGATTCTGTTACCATCACACGGTTTAAAGTGAGATCACAGACCCCTAAAAAGTCAACTAATAGCTAGAAATGTTCATATCATCATCAGAAATTTCACATAAAATGTTCCTATATATTAATATATTAGGGATACCAGCGTAAATCAAATATTTCCAACCCAAAATATTAGGCGAATGAAATGTTTATTGACTACCTGATGCTTAACCAACTTAAATTATACTATACCACCAAACTAAAAAAAATCTTAGATGGTACAAATATTTCTTTAATTTAATTTATGCAACAATTTTGAAATGGAGTTAAGTAAAAGAAGCTTAAACAATCTAGTTCCTAGAAGCCTATTTAATTCTTGGTTGATGGTTGCCCCAACTTCCGAGAACAAGCGTTGGCTCGGCACAGTTGTGGTGAAGATGGGGAGGTATATCATTGCAATCTTTGCAAGTGTTGGAAAAAGATACTTTATATCCTCCCAGATTTCAGTGGCGTTTCTTTTAATTGGTGTGATAGGAGATTACAGATATATCTGAATCTCTGTTTCGCTGTTGGTTTCTGTAGTTGTAGTAGATGATTTATTTTTCATATTTTTGTGTGTCAACTGTTTATGGTATTTCCAAATATCAAATTGCGAATATTTATTCTTTTAGTTAGAAGTTTCTTTATCTCCTCTTTATATTGGGTAATCATTCCATTTTTAGGTTTCATATTTTCTATTGCTTCTCAGACGCAACTAGCTAGTGAAATAACTTTGTTCACCATCACGTATTTATCTCCAGAAATTTCTTTTGAAAACTTCTCAAATGGGCATATTAATTATTCCATGTCTTTGACGCAATTTAGTTGACTGTTTGGGACCATTGGGGGAGCTCCCGGTCGAGTCAAAAGAATTGCCCCTACAATGGACACTAACTCCACGAATCGCTGTGACATGTAGAAGGATGAATTCCATTTTGTGGGAACATTAAAAAAAAATTTATTTGGCCTTCTTTTAGTCCCATTTCAATTTGACTTTTCCGCAACTCGTCACTTGCATTGACACTCTTTTTGATAAATTTCACTATATCTCGAACCTTACCTATTAATGCAGTACAGTTTTTTGCATTGTCAATTGATTTAGCTACTAATAAATTAGTTTTATGGGCAAAGCAAGGGATATTTTTTTTCTACAAACATTTCCCTGTTGACCTTAATTACAGTGCTGTCATTATCTGTGGCGATAGTTGAAAAATTTTGGATTGAAACATTCCACTTGGTGAAAATTTATGTAAGTTTTTCAGTGATATACAGTGACGCGTGGCTTTCTGTCAGCTCCATAACACCTAATGTTCCGCTGAGGAGTAGAGGCTTGTCCAAAAGGTGAATAGTAACACCCACAAATGATTTATTTTGCATGGTTTCAGTCCAAATATTGTAGGTGATGCAATAGTTTTCAGCATATTTTATACAATTTTTAAAAAGATGACTCACTGCCGCATATTTGTCGTAAATTATGGTTTTTATTGTCTCTCGAATTCGCACCTTGTACAATGGACATACTTCCCTCATCAGTCGTAGAAAGCCTTTAACTTCTACAGTGAAAAATGGTTTATTATCAATGATTATAAAATTCACAATGGCTTCAGTTATTTTCTTTGATCTAGCTCCATCCTGTGTGATTATGCTTGTCATGCTATTTATGAAGTCATCAACGTTTGGTTGCATTTACAAACTTTTCTTAGGTAGAACAATGCTAGTTGAAGTACTGGAAACACTGGTGGAAGAATACATATTTGGGTCACTGTTCGATGTTAATGTTGCTGGAACGACATTATTAAAATCTATATTTGCTGACGTTGCGGCATCTACTTCCATACAAGCAGTAATGGAACCAACTTTTGTTTTGCTTCTTGCTAGGTATTTCCGCATCTAGCCACTGCTGCGAATGTACATTTTCTAAATGGCCACGAAGATTGCTTGTACTACCAGAAGCTTTTAGGTCCTTATTACATATCTTGCACATAGCTTCTTTGTCACTAATTTGGTTGAAATAGTTTCAAATTTGGCTTTTTAATTTATTGTGTGGCATTGTGATCTATTAAGAAATATAACACAATTTAGGTTTTAACATGAGGATAAACTAAGTTAATTATAAAATAAATATAGCTTAGCAAGTAATTAAACAATTATGCACAAGCATAATATAGTAGTCAAGGCAATATTTGACATACAAATTTACATTATATTAATTAAATTACATAATTTGAAATATAAACTAGGTTTAGCCAAAAGTTTCATTAATAAAATTCGACACCCAAGTATATATTTTACCCCAAATAATTGGTAATATGTTTTATAATAGCATCCCTATTTACCTATACAAACACAACATAGACGTGTACAAAGTGTCATGTCGCCATGGAGTGCACAAGCTAGCAATAAATCAGTAGGTAGATAAATCGTTGATAAACGTACTGACCGAAGTGCGTAACTCAATTTATATATATATAATAAAGATTTATAAACATAACACTTTACTCACATATATCACTACTAACACTACTGAAGTTTAAAAACGACTCAAAACGGTGAACCAAGCACTTTTAGGTTAGGTATGCAAGATGTCAAGTCAACGCATGTTGACAGAAAAACATCCACAAACGAAATGAATGATTGTAGGAAGGGAGATGATTGAACGATGTCGATGTTTAGTCATTTTGTCATCGATGTATCGCTCATCTAAACATCAATGTTAACTTCAATGTTTATGAACGATACATCGATGTTTTGCACATATCGATGTACCGTTTGGATCCTTATTCGTGCTGCGCACTCACTAGCAATGCGAGAATTTTATGGGACGTCACGGGAGGAGTGCCTTATTCCATGGACTGCACGTTCCCCCTACCAATAAATAAATAAAAACTCCCACGAATAACAACGCAACTCCCAATCCCACCGAGAAATACGATCCAATGGCACACATAAAAAACCAATGCGCACACATAATATACTAATGGGACGGGAACTAACAAATTCAAACAGGAACACACAAGTTTTGAACACATACAAACCGTAGAAAGGGGTTCTGGAGAGAGAGGGAGGGGGGAAGTCCTGACCCAGTGCCAACAGACAATCAGAGAGCCAAGGATATTTATATCAGCCAATCAGACCACTGTACTACCTGGCCATACTAGCTACTGTTGTCCTGTATTTACTTTATCACCTCACTTGGGACGTACTAAGTCTGACTATTAAATGGTCCAACAAGCATATAATCCGTGGTGCTAAATAATAAATAATAATAAAAAGGTCCATTCTATTCTGGTCTAGGTAGGTGTCATCTTGTATTTAGTATAGCGCCACACTTGGGGCGTACTAAGTTTGACTTTGAAACTGGCCCTAGCTTTAACTCAATTAATAAATCAACAAAAGTTTTACTATATTTTTGAAATGCCAGGATATTTCCCGTTTTTTTTTTTT
>CABFVX010001109.1:76100-110039 GCA_902151425.1 Timema shepardi
TTCTGGAAGAATCTTTTGCTTATGAAAGTTACACCAGTTTAAAATCAATCTATGTTTGATTTTCTCCAAAATATAGTAGAATGTTTCAATCTTCATCCTGAAATATTCATAAAACCTTTCGCCATCTACTTTTAATTGAGGGAAAAGATGATGATATTCACCATATGATTCTCTAAATTGGTTAATTTCATGAGTCCCGCGTTTCTTTGGCTTTAATTTTAAGCTAACATTTTCTGTAGCAATTAGTAGGCCCATAGCTTCTTCACAAGACAGCTCCATGACTATGAGAGCGGGTGGAGTTTCGGAAGCGGTTTTCCGTCTATACTACGAGACCCCCAGTCCTCAGACTGTCGGCGCCGATTGTTATCGGAAATCGGAATCCGACTGCCGGCTTGCACTGTGCGCTTACCCTTATACACTAGTTGGGGATGGTTGCTCAGCACACCTCGGTCAGTGGCTTTTTTTTCTCACGGCGTCTTTGAACTTGTTCGGGTAAAACGTGGTGGGAGGATATAAGGTGAAACCGTCCGGCCCTTAAAACTCGTCCGGTTCTGCGCATGACGTCAGCTTAGGAAACTTGCTTTACTTGCGAGCATTGTGCGCTGTGGCATTTTATCGAGTTATCTTAGTTTTCAACAATACACCTTATCTAAATCACTACAGAAAAATGTATAAATATGTAGTGATCTTTTAGAATGTTTATAGCAACGATAATAGGGATATGAATTAATAAAATTACATGTATTTTAACATCATTATGCAAAGAGAACCACCTTGTTAAATCCTTTAAACAATGATAATAAACACAATATATCCATATTTTACTACTCAAAATATTATGATGCACACGTTAAAGTACACGTCTTGTTCCAATAACTCCATCAATATTAGTTTAAATTATGAATGTCAAACGAAATCCTTGACTTGAACGAATAAAGCACAAGAAAAACGTAAATTGGTCACAACATAAAACAATACAAAATATAATATAACCAAGAAAAGCAAATTACATTCAGAATATTTTAAACCATTATTAAGTAAACTTATATTCCTTTTTCATTATAAACACCTATTTTATAACTGCAATATTAAGGCCAAATTTATTAACTTTTTTGATTTTTTAAAATCTATTATTGGAAATCACTATTTTTCCTTTCTCATATAAATATAAAATAATGCAATCGTGAAATGTTTCAACCTTGACATTTTGATGAATCTTTGCATTTAATATGCCCCAAACTCCCAAAAATGAAGTTAACAATTATATATGTCCCTGGGTCTTGATCCTAAAATATTTAATAAAATTGATATTTAATATGGCTATAGCTCAGGATTTTTATTCAGACGCTAGCTTTTAAATTAAGAGTAATTTACTGAAAGGTGATTTGTTTAAATTTCAAATTTTTTTGCAAGTGCTTTAACGATTTAGTTTAAAATGTGTAACATTATGTGGTATAATGTTACAACTGGACCCCGCCCAATACTAACGTAAATAGATATGTCGCATCAAAGCATACTACCCGCTCCAATATAAGTTCAACTCCATTAGGATCCCTACAATAGTATGTTTCTCTGTTGTAGTTCTAACTGGTCTATCAATATTATGATGGATTTCATATTTTCTTTTGTTAAAACACTTGCGCAACTTTACTGATATAAAGTTGTTTACTTCGAATATAATTTCCAACAGAACTCATTATGATATAATGAGACCATGTACTTGAATAAACTGCTCATTGTTGAATTTACATTTTTTATAATATCCATTTATCTTGTATGTTAAGTTCATCCTCTCCCTTTATTTACTTTCACTGGTCGGGTAGTATGAGGACACAGAGAGGGTGCAACAAATGGATATCTAATGAGTGTTTATCTGATGATAAACACTGTATATTTGTTTCCCTGGTAAAAAAAATATGAGCAGTTTACTAATGAGTAATGGTTAATTTATTCCAAATAGCTTTATCTTTCTACATTTTTTGTGGATAATATTGCTAAGACTTCTGGAAATCTTCTTGTGCAAAATGATCAAAACAAATTGTGGCTGGATGGAAATGTTATAATTAGTTTAGAAGAAATAGTCTAATTTAATGAAGAAATTATTTTGTAAATATAAAAATTAAAAATAAATATGAAGGAAACAATATTAAATTATTTTAAATATTTAACATGACTCTTAAAAAATACATAAAGTTAGAAATTTTATCTTCTTATTTTCCCCCCACGTCCATCTGGGTTGTACGCATTTATTTACATAAAATAATATGGATATGAGAAATGTAAAATTTAGAGGATATATACGCTCATTAATACGAAGAGAGGAGGAAACTACTTATGAAAACCCACCCTTATCACACTCAGCTGAGAATCGAATCTCATCCTTCACCCTCAATAGCAAACAAGAATAGATTGGCTTGACCAAACCTAAGACCATGTGATCACCTATGCCTGTCAAACTAAACAATCAAATCACTTGGTGTACATCTACGGCAGGAGTTTCAAGCTTAAACATGCCAGAAGGCCAACCCTCGGAATATAGTGGGCGGACCGCAATATAAGCGGATAATTTCTGTCAATCTATGCAAAAATGAGAAAAGGTATTTAATTGTGAGTGAAATAATAAGTGATAATTTAAACATGTTTAGTTACATATTAAACGAATTTTCCAACAAAAATATACTCTTTAATAAGTCAATATAATACAGCAAATGTAAGGAAGGAATTATTTAGAACTTTCATGTATTTATTCCCACGCTAGTCAAAACTTTCGGTTTCTCGAATAAAAACCCCAAACTTTACTGCGGTTGATTATTTTCGCAAGAAACTTCGTGGGCCACCAGTAGGGAATACGAATAATTATATTGCATGTCTAAAATTTTAAAATACTAACAACTGGTGGCAAATTGTAACAACGGCAGATAAAC
The DNA here is from genome assembly GCA_902151425.1 of Timema shepardi. Taxonomy (NCBI): domain Eukaryota; kingdom Metazoa; phylum Arthropoda; class Insecta; order Phasmatodea; family Timematidae; genus Timema; species Timema shepardi. Next base: position 79,025 of record CABFVX010001109.1, read on the forward strand.
AATGAAAATATAATACACTCGAATTAAAACGACGAAGTAGAGAAAATTCCTATTAATAAAATACAAGCTACAGTATTGCTAAACTTAAATACTCAATTTGAAGTTTAATCTGATATGTTTGCCCACTTTTATAAAATAAGTATCAAAAGAATATCTATCCACTCACATTGTCGGGAACGTGTACAGAGTCAAGTCTTATCTAGTTTGGTTTGTCGGCGATGGGGAGATAGGGTTTGAATACCAACCGGGCTTACTTACGTTGTTGTTCCTAAATGGTTTTCCATCCTCTCTCCACGCAAGTTCTTACCTTATTAGTATAAATATGAGGACTGCCTGAACAGGTAAAAAGACGGAGTTCACATTATAATTTTTTATAAATACAGGTCTACTAATGCTAATAAAATAGTAAGACCTTACACAAAAATATTAACAAAATTAATTAATATATGTACCCACTTGAGTTGTCAAATACCGGAAGTGGGGCTATTTCTTAAATGGTTTTCCACTCTCTCTCCACGTAAATAGAGGTACATTTCATTTAAATTCAAACATCTTCCCCCTAGCATATTTTTGTAGTTAAATATGCATATAGTTCAAAAGAGTAAAAATACATGGTGACACAAACACATTTATTTTAAAATAGTTTCTACATGATTTTGGATTTTGATTGGATTAACGGCGATTATAAGTCTTGAAGAACCTGTAGTGCAGCTTAATATTACTATTAAATTATAGATGATAATATATTAATGAATGTTTGTACAATTTATCTATAAAGTATCAAACATTGCCATATTATATTTGTTAATATAGTCAGAGAAAATTGCTTTTAAGTTTTCAAATTAAATTTGTCCTCCCTCTTACATACTACTATCCACTTTATTTTATTAAGTTCATCCTTCGGAAAACTAAGATATTTAATATTGCTGCCAATATTGGCATGAATCCTAAATAGGTGGTATATTTGAATTGTTTCCCTCCAGTTGTTCCGTCTACAGCTACCCGACTCCCCCGAAGCTGACTTCACGGCAAGAAGGAAGGAGTAGGAGAACATGTGCACGGTTTCACCTTCTACTTCTTCACACCATGGGGTAAAACGCACATAATAATTATGATGGTAGGATAGTGATGAAGATATAATTTTAGGGTAAATATACCTGAATTTTGGTATAGGGAGAGTAGGAAAACAATAAAGAAAATTAACATCCCTCATTCCAATTGAAACTTGAATTTCTGCGTATTCAATGACCGGATGGTCTAAGGCAGAGATTCTCAAAGTGGGGATCCCGAGGATCGTCCAGGGAATCTGTGACATACATTTTTTTTTATCATATGAAGTGTTAAAGGTATATACATATATACTGGTATATACATACTAAACACAATGAAGATGTTGTCCCATATTAAATCTCGGCGCAAAAAGTGAGGCCTTAAAAGGGGGGCGAGGGGGTTGGCCATGCCCCTTGTGCCTACAACTTTGAGTGGAGCATTTGGGCATTCACTTTTAATCTTAGTTTTCTCGACAGCCAGCACAAAGAAATTTCAGAAAAAGCACTGAAACAGTTTACTCCACTTTCATGCAAATGTGGGTAGATTACCTCTACAATTCTTCTCTATCCCTATCCAATTATAATAACTTATCATGTATGTGGATAGCCCGTACATGTAATAAGAAGCATTGATGATGATAATGATAATAATAATTGCAGTGTACACACTAGAGTGACTAGACTGTACTCAAGTCAAATTTGTACGTTGTGATCCACTGTATTATTATTATTATTATTAGCACCGCGTATTACTACCCATTCAAGCTATACGCACTTACGCTAATGTGTAATGGTAGAGTGATTGTGAGATGAAATAGAGGACCTACAGTTTAACGTGGGATCCGAACCACGGTGGAGGTCTGGCATCCCCCACATTCACAAGTTGTGATTAATACACGTGTTGTCAGAGGTGAAGGAAGGGTTTGGAAATCAAATAAATCTGTGCCAGGACCGAGGATTGAACCCCGGCCGCCAGCACAGACACCTTACCCCTAGTCCACCAGGTCACCTGAATTAAATTAATTGTAATAATTTGGTAATTAAATTTTCTGACTTTTGACTCCTAGGGCTAAATGGTAAGAGAATAAGTAACAGCATTTTGTATTCTAGGTAAAATGTGAAAAAACCTCATAAGCCTACAACATTGGTATTGGAGTGAAGATTATTATTATTATTAACACCGCATCTTACTACTCGTTCGGGTTATACGCACTTACGCTAATGTGTAATGGTAGGGTGATTGTGAGATGAAATGGAGGACCTACAGTTTAACGTGGAATCCGAACCATGGTGGAGGCTAGCATTCCCCACATTCACAAGATGTCTTGTCAGAGGTGAAGGAAGGGTTTGGTAATCAGATAAATCTGTGCCAGGACCAAGGATTGAACCCCGGATCCCAGCACAGAAGTCCGACACCTTACCCCTAGACCACAAGGTCACCCTGGAGTGAAAAGAGAAACAACCATTTTCTGAATATTTGTGCCACTCCTGAAAATCTTGAGAAATATCACGTTGTATGTTTTAATCACTAATCAGAAGCACAATCAGTAAGCTGTTTTAGAATATGGATTTAAAAATCATCACATACTTTTAACTGTAATCCTCACTTTTTGAGTGTGCATATTTTCTCATTTTTATCGCATATTTCTTCATTTTAAATGTATATTTTACCAGATTTTTAGTGCATATAAATCTGCAGCCTAATGATAAATGATGAACCATTATGTCTCAATCAGAGCTAGATTGGAACAATGGTTTCCAAACTGCAACATTACCTACAGGGTATGTGAGGACCCATTTTTTCCAACCGGTGCCAAGTTAAAAACAGTGATTCGCAAATTGTGGAAAGTGTACCAACAGGGTACCAACAAGGTATACTTCATTCACGGGAGGAGTTTACCTCTGAAAGGTCTTTTTTCTTATCAATATCCTACTATATAATAGATTTCTGGTAGGGAAAAAAGTCCTTTCCCAGGTAAACTCATACCGTGAACGAACTTTACTATCCTTCCAGATTAATTTGGGTGTCATCACAAGGGCTAAGCGGTGCAAGTTGACTGTGCTTAGAGATTCAAATGGGGGCAAGATGGATGTCATCTCGAGAGTTAAATGGGGCAAGATGACTGTTCTTTAAATTCAAATGGAACGAGATGTATGTCATCTCAATGGTTAAGTGGGGCAAGACCGCTATTCTTCCACTAATGGGGCAAGATAGCTGTCATATTGTGAAGTTCTATGGGACAAGGTAACTATCCTTCAAGATTCAAATGAAGCAAAAGGCTTGTCATCTCATGAGGAAGTGAGGCAAGGTGGCTTGCTTTCCTTCTACATTCAAATAGCATCAGATGGATATCATCTCGAGGGTTAAGTGAGGCAAGGTCACTATCCTTCAAGCCCATGATGTCATTTAAAGGGTTAAATGGGGCAAAAGCGCAGTCCTTTCAGAGTCAAATGGCGAAAGACGGATGCCATCTTTAAGGTTAAATGAGTCAATGTGGCTATACTTCCAGATTCATATAAGGCATGTCATCATGAGGTTTTAATGGGGTAAGGTAACTCAGGGTGGCTACAGAACTTCTATTATAAAATTCCCTGACTTTTCCAGGTTTTCCAGAAATTTTTGTCCAAATTTCCCTGACTTTTTTTTTCCCCCACTTCATATAGATAAATGGCGATTTTTACATTTATTACATCAATCACAAATGCCTATATTTAAAAAAAATATAAGCTTAAACATAACAATTTAATAAGTTTTTTAGTTTTAAATGTTTTAGATATTATTTGTGACGCTGTGCAAATATTGTATAAAAACAGGCAAATAGAGAATGTGAAAATAACTTTCCCCCAGTTCACCTCGATGAATGGTGATTATTACATTAATCAAATAGGCTACCTCGGCCTAGGTTATCTTTAAAAAATATGAGGCATAAACATAATAAACAATTTAATAAGTTTTTCAGTTTTAAATGTATTAGATACTATTTGTGACGCTGTGCAAATATTGTATTAGAACAAACAAATACAAAACAGAAAGTCATTAGCTAGAACTTTGTCACCATTGTTTAACAAAACACAAAAAATAAAATAATTTTTAATTAAGTGTGCACTTACAGTAGATAATTTGTAAAAACTAACAGATTTGTGAAATTGCATCTATTTCTTCTTCAAAGATTCTATTTCTTCTTGTAAAATATCGGCTTGTTTTTGTGCCTCTGACAAAATTTTCTGTTTTTTAGCTTGGAGTTCTTTTTGCAATACCGCTGCCCGTTTCCGATCTCCCTCTTGTTTCTCTCCATTCTGCTTGTCCTTCATTTTTTGTTCTAAACTATCCTTATATCTTGAACGGGCATTGCGGACAGAATGTATCAAAGACTTGGTAATGTCTACCTTCTCTATCCCACCAATTGCTTTAACTGAATCATAAATCTGCCTTTGTGCAATGAGAGAAGCTTCATTTAGATTTTCCACAATACATTCTCGATTTATCGAAAAACCTCTTTCCAAACTGGCATTCCCATGAGAAAGAATGAGAATTAATCTGAGAAATGATACCAACTTTTGGTTGTCATCATTACTTGGAATAATACTCATCCATAATGTGTCTAGTCTATCATGTTGTTTTGAAAAAGCATTCATTTTTTCCAAAAAATCTGGTTGGCTACACACACTATTGAACTGGCGATCCACAAGGTCAGCTGCAACACCAGTGATCCAATTATTTGCTAACACTATCTCCAAAGTAGACTTCAGTCGCTCGCTACGTGTCGACTTGAGCACAGCTACTGCAGGGTCCAAGAACGATATGGCTTTGGTTAGTTTGTATTTAAGAGGGGAACGCTCAAGAAGCTTTGCACATAGCTTCTGTAGACATGTCTTACAATCTTGTCTAAAGAGCAGAATTTCCTTTTCTGATACACCTTTAGTTTTTCTAATGGCCTCTCTGGTTGCATATCCAAGATCCACGTACTTTGCATTTAAAAGGTTGGTTTCGTTGAAAATGCCTAACTCAAGCAATGACCTAGCAGAATCCAGCTTATCACTTTTTACAAATCTCTTCATTAGAGATTTCATAAGAGAAATTAAAGCCTCATACAAGAAGGGTGCAAGAGGAGCATCTGATTGAAATTGAATGAGGAATGGTTCTACCATGATTGCAACGGACTGAAAAAAAGCTAGTTTAGGTGCAAGTAGCTTGTCTTTCACAGACGTTGAGATAATATGAAAGCTACGACAATTGGGTGCTTTCTTTGCTGCAATGGATTCATTTACATATGCGACTACATTGGGGAGAATAGTTTCCGCTCGCTCAGCAACTTCTATATTTTGCAACCACCTGACTGCACAGAACTTTTTAGGATAGAGTTCACTGCCACTATAATGTACATAATCTGCTCTACGCGCAGGAACATTTTTTAGTAAATTATACAGAGCCCGAAGAAATTCAACAAGCCCCCAATTGGTTGAATTTATTGCTGCTTTAAAAGCACAATGGAGACTATGGAGGCCACAACTTCCGATATCTAGCATTGTAGGACTATCTGGATCAGTAGTGGATTTTAGCTCTCGAATGAACTTTTGATTGACATTAGGTCCATCCATTGACACCTGTAACAGCTTGACATTTTTCAATTCTAGAAGTGCATCTGAAAAAGCCTTTAACAGGTCAGCAGCTGTCGCATGGCCGAGAAAGGTCGATGTGAAGTAGCGTGTTGAGACTTCATTTGTTTTTAAATTCCAAAAGCGTACCATAATGTCCATTTGACCCTTTTGGGCAACCTTGTTTAGAGACTCGTCAAATCCAATCACTATTTCTGGACACTCTAAGCACATCTTTACAAGGTCTTCATGAAAGTATGGGGCCAAACCATACAAGATTGTGTAACCAATTTTAGCCCTTCCTAATTGTATTTTGTTTGCAATTGTACTGTCTGGAAACATTAATTTAAAGAGATTAACACTTTTTTCAGCTGCCCGCATTGAAGTATGTGACATTATAGAATTCAAGCACCAAATAATTTCAGATTTTGTCACATCATCGTTCACAAGAAAGTTTCTCAGTCTTCCGGCTTCCTTCACAGCAACAGCTGTAGACACGATCTCAGTCACACCCTATAAAGCGAAAAAAAAATTATATACTAACCTGCCTATTTATTTTATCTAATTTTGTAACAATATTGTAGAAGAAGCCTGGGTAAATTGGTTTAATTGAAAATAACTTAACTATGGCTGTATCCAAATAGTCCACCTATTTACTATACCCAACATTTTATTTAAGATTAATAATAATTCTAATTTCCCTTTAGCTTGCATAAAACATAATTTGTCCTCCACCAGCAGAAAATACACAAATAAATAAAACTTAAGTAGGCCTACCTCATTTTTTGCTGACTCTGAAGATGGTGGTAGTAGTAATGGCGAGATGACATTAACAGCAACTGACTGGACAGAAGTTGTAATGGTGGAATTGGAAGAATTTCCTTTTAAAAAAGCAGTCATTGAATAACTCTGCGTTTTATTCAAAGTGGCAGCTTGATGTTTTTTGCCTATAGCGTGACTTGTCAGAGCACGTTTACCCATGTTACTTAATGTGAACTTTGTATTGCATAAATTACACATGGCGGAGTAGTTATCATCTTTTGCTGGCCTAACCCACTCAAACTTCGAATCTAATAACCACGATTCATTGAAACATGTTTTTTTATATTTCGACATTGTCCGGATTTTAAATCTATATCTTCAGTACACACACGCGCCTAAAAACTGAAAAAAGGTAAAACTTTTAAATCAAAGGGTTTGATTTGAATGTCTCAGTTAAAAACCACGTGGAAATATTAGCGAAAATGGAAGTTAAGACAGCACAGCATGAACTAAGGAACATTATCACTTTTAAAAACTGAGTCGTTACGATTAGAAATGAAGGAAATGGAACATCACTTCGGCAAACTGTTTTTTCAGTCACGTTAACATTTTAACAAAAATCTAGTAAGAATTAAATTAAATTGTATTAGTTTTTACGTCTTCTTTTGAACTAAAATAATCGTTATCTGTTAGGTAATCCAGGAATAGTAGTTTTAAAATTGTAATTAATATAATGTATTTTTCAATACTTGCGCATGCGTAAGATGTATTAAACGAGTTGCTATTCCAGTACTTGCTCATGCGTATGACAAAGACTCGAATATCTAGTTCTAGATTCTCCTATGTTCGTATGAGTGACGTCATCAAATTATCAAGGTCAAGAACCATCCCTACTTCTCTCTCGCTCACACATCAGTTCTGCCTGCACTCGCTAGTTACACTCACTCTTTCTTTGTTCAGTTCCGACTTCAGTCTGTTATTAGACGGGCTCACTAGATAGCTTGCTACAAAATAGAGCTTTGTAGGAATATTTGCGCCAATACAGTAAACAACTGATGTTAGAACACCATATCTTGGCACTTGCATTTTGTATCTATTGCAGTCTATAAATTCCCTGACCTGTCTGTAATTTTAAGTTAATTCCCTGACCTAGCAAAATTCCCTGAGTATTCCCGGTTTTCCCTGTCTGTAGCCACCCTGTAACTGTCCTTCCAGATTCAAATGAGGTAATATGGATGCCACACTGAGTGTTAAATGGAACAAGACGACTGTTGTCCTCACAGATTCAAAGTAGCTTTCACTTAAAGTCAATAGATCATTGTTACCTTGGGTTTGGTTTAAGCCTATGCCCATTTCCACTCTCTTGTCTATGTATGCATCCCACCTGTCAATGTACACATATGTCCACCCTACTACCTCTCTTTTAGCAATTATTTTTGATTTCCCTCTGAACCCAGATTAAAGTCTGTGATCTTACCCTCTTCAGGAGCCCTACGAAGAGGGGAAGAGAAGGCAAGGGTGAGCGCATAAAATGAGCAGCAAGAGAAGTTTCCTTGAAACAATGTTCTGAAGGCCCTAGGCCTTTCGCCCACGGAGCTACTCAAATAAGACTTAGAAGTGATGTGAGTAAAACCTAAATTACAACCCAGTCACCATTAATGTATTCCACTGGTGGTCGGCTCACTGTTTGCTAACAGGTTTACTACATGTCTGTAATTAATTGATGGAAACTCAACATGCTAATCATTCGGCTACCTCAGTTACAAACTCAATCGTCATTAATTAACAATTACTGAACTTTATTATTATTCATGCAGTTTATATTCTTTTCATTGTATGGCTGCATCCAAAATCTTCTTTGGTCACATCTCATATATCTGAGCGTATAACCCGAACGGGCTAAATAATAATCTTATATCTGTAATAATCATAAAGGACCAAATCCAACTCGGCGCTCGAGTCACCAAACAACATATTAATACATTTTAAATACTCTGGGCCTGGACACCACTTTTAACACCCTTGTCAATTGAGGAAACTGGAGAATTTAAATGTTAAGAGCTTAGTCGATAACGGTTACTGATATAATGTCCGGTATGGATAAGTAATTAGTGAAATAAATTTTAAGAAAAAATATTTCAAAATAAATGTTATGACACAATCACTTTCTAATATAGTCTTTTAAAGTTTAGAACAAAATTTTCAAAAAAACTGTTTTAAACGTTTCCCTTATAAAAATAAACATGTTTTTGATCTATTATATGACTGACACTCTTCAGATATAAGTTTTGAACAAAATTGTTAAATTCATTATATTTTTTAAAATCTACTCGTAATTGTTTTTAACATATCACACTGATATTTACTGTGCTTGCTAACCATCATTTAAAACAACCCTAGGGTGTTATATTTAAAAAATAAATGGTACGGCGCACCGCACAGACTTTATCTCTCTCTCTCTCTAAACTTGTAAGATTTCTGAATGGAATAATGTAAGAAGGCAAAATTTGCTGTCAAGATTCATTAAAATTTCTGTTTTAAATCTTATATTTTTATTTTTAAAGAATTAATGTCCTCATTTGTATGTTTGGACCAATAAAAAATATTAATATTGGGTCCACAAGGGTCAACCCTTCGTATTAAAATTTCGATTGCCGGTTAAAATATTAACATTTTATTATGTGTTCCACATCTTCAAGTCATCGCATTGATATTTAATTATTCATTTATACATTTTGACCAATAAAAAATGTAAATATTGACTATTGAGTCTAAAATGGAGATAGATCATTGCTGTACAAACATTTCTCCTAAGAGGTTTAAGGAAAAATAACATACTTTTTTTAGATACTTACTTATATTTAATTACCCTATGGCATTGGAGAATTATTGCGGTAAGACTTAAGTAGTATATGTTTACAAATAAAGCTCACAAAATTGTATTAATATATTTGCAAATATCTCAGAAACTCTTGCTTTTATAAAAATATATGTCAAATAAAAGTTTATTTATTTATAATAGTCTTACAATTTTGCAATGATAAGTTGTATCTCAAATAGTTGTGGAGATTCGGAAATTAACGCTTCTGTAAAGTACCCTAAAAATAATTTTCATGGGCAAATGAAAATAGCCAGTTTATTTATAATTTTAATCAAAGCATAGATACGAATTTTAATCAAAATCGTTGGAGCAGATTTTGAGAAAACCTATTTTTTCTCTTTTCGCTTATAAAACTACTCTTAATTTTAAGTTTTAATACACACACAGACAAACAGCATTGCAAAGACTATTTTTTAGGGTTCGGGGGGTCATGAGACGTCGACATCCATCAACATTTCAGGTTAGATTTTTTTTTACGGTCAAAATACTTAAACTTTAATGTCCAAAAAGTTAAAAAATATATATAATTGCGTATAGATTGAAAGTTATTAATTTTATAAAAATATGTTTCGAATAAAATATTTCTATTATAAATATATATATATACTTATTTGTAATGCTAAGTAATTTCATATCTCAAATAGTTTCAGAGATATTATAAAAAATGTTAATTTACGCATCAGACCGGAGCCCTTAAAGCCATTTACCGAAATATTGAGAGTAGCCATTTTGTTTGGAATATTTATTAATGTTTATAAATGAAATTTAATCAAAATCGTTAGAGCCAATTTTGAGAAAATTGACTTTTTCTCTTTTTGCCCTTCAGTAAGTAAACTACCCTTAATTTTAGGGGTTAGATATCTAGTTCCAAAAATCCTTCGGGGCAACCCTATGAAAACCCTAGATATCAAGTTTTAGCTCAATCGGTAAAATAGTTTAGGCTTTAGTTGGAGGTACAGACAGACATTCAAAAACCACTTTTTCGGATTCAGTGAGTCATGAAACGTCAAGATTCATCAAAATCTCGCGTTCGATTTTTTTGATGATCATCATGTAAGATAGAGAGAGAAAGTAAAAACCTACAGCAATTTTATAGAAACATATAATTTTCAAAATTTAGTCTTAAGTAAAATACCCTTAAGTGATTTTTCTTCCAAAAAATATGCACACATCATGTCAAATGCATTTCAAATAAAATTGTTAGACCTTTTTTGAAAATTTTCAAATTTCAAAGATAGTTATCAAAACAACTCTTATTTTAAGGGCTAGAATTAAAATTTTATGGATGTCTGACGGCAATATTGTAAAGTGCCTAAATATCAGGTTTGAACTAAATCCATCAAACCGTTTCGGTTGTAGTACTAGGTACAGAGACAATCCGAGGGAAAGACAGAATTTCCAGACACACTTTTTCAGCTTCAAAGGCATAAATTAAATGTTAATATTCATCATAATCTCAAGGTCGAATTTTTTCACATTACAAAATTTCTTCTTTACATGAGAAAGTAAAAATATAAAATATATTTATAAAGAATAAAGTGTTTTGTAAACAAAATTATATAATAATAAAAATAATATTGTTATCTTAAAACTTATACTTAAGTAATACACTATTTTTAATATTGACAGTATTATTACCCGTGCCAGTGTGCACATGGTTAAGATAATAAGTCTGATCTGACAGTGACAGAAACGGTGGGGTTTGAATCCCAGTCGAGTGTACCGAGTCCTTTTCCCTTGATGGTTTTCCACTATCCCGCAAATGCAAGTACATTTATTTTACATTCTATATTTAGCATTCTTACAATAGTGTAATTAGTACTTAAATATGTAGCCAAATATGTAGCCAAATATGTAATGAAAGGCGGGGAAATATAAATAAACATTTCACCTCTTTTGGTGTCTTGCAGGGAATAGTGTCTCTGGTGGTTCTTTTATTAATCAGGTGTCAAGCGTATATCTATGTTATTTAAGATATAACATATTTTATTTAACAAATTCGATTTTTAATAATATTCATTGATAATTAAGGTGATATTTAAGATTAATAATCTAAGGAAAAACTTAAATGTTACATTCGAAAGTAACTTGATATTTTATGTAAACAACTTTACGTCAAATAGGCTTAGTCAAGATAAGGTATAATGAGTTTATAATAGTAACAAGTTTATGGAGGATATTGAGTCAAAGGAGAGTATATAAATTCATATTTGAAGTAATGACATATATTGACAATCAACCTATAGTTACAAAATTAATTTACTATGATTTGTGAAGATCATAAAAGGATGGATATGTTCAGATCGAAAGTTTATTACCGATATGAATTATTGCAAGGTACAATACCTATGTGTTTAAATAACATAGTTGAAGTACAATGCATAAAATAAGAATTATGAGGATAAATAAATATTTAAAGTTTACAATTAAAATAGTATAGCATTCAACACTTTAAATAATTGTGGTATAGACAGAAACATACTGTACCTTGAAATAATTCATGTATTTAATTAACTTCTGATCTCAACATTTTCACCCTTTTATAATCTTCACAAATCATAATAAAATAACTAACCAACTATAGGTTAGTTGTCAATTTATGTCATTATTTCAAATATAAATGTATACTTTCTTATTCTGTTATATATTGAATTATTATTATTATTTTTATTATTAGCACCGCGTCTTACTACCTTTTCGGGTTATACACACGCTAATGTGTAATGGTAGGGTGATTGTGAGATGAAATGAAGGACCTACAGTTTAACATGGAATCCGAACCACGGTGGAGGCCTAGGCTTTCCCCACATTCACAAGATGTCTTGTCAGAGGTGAAGGAAGGATTTGGTAATCGGATAAATCTGTGCCGGGACCGGGGATTGAACCCCGGCCGCCAGTATATATTGAAATCTCTACATTCTCTTTTGAATATTTTATCCCCATACATTTGTTACTTGTTACCATTATCATATTACTTTCAAATGTGACATTTAAGTTTTTCCCTATTATTAATATTAACACTGGCATTATATTAGCAACAGGCCACTAATATTTTACACAGATTCCCTTCCCCTATTACAACCTTATAATAACTAGCAATGCTGTTAAAATTTTGTGCATGATTTCAAAATTTCATAATTACAAAATAATGTTTTGAATAAGTAAGTGTGTTGAAAAAGCAGGTGGGGGAAGAACAGTAATCCTACCTACATAAGCTACAAACTCCATTTCGTATAACTCGAATGAAAAGTAAGACGTGGTGCTAATAATATTTCAGACAGCGTTTCTTTTATTTAAGCTGCTCTTTCCGGTTGTTTATTACTCAAGTAAGAACTTACAAGTGATATCAGAAGTGTTTGCCACCTTTTCCTGGACACCACTTACACGGCTTGTTCCAATAAACGCCTTTAGTTACGTTTTTATATGTATATGTGGATTCCTCACTCTCCGTTCTATGTCCTTGACTTTTACTATCTCTCAGTGTTTTAATTTTGGTTTAGTAAGAATACTAACATGAATATGAATAAAATGTGATGGCTTGTGATTAAGTAGGCTATGGTAATAGCGAATGTAAACAGACATGTGAAATACAGTGGATTCCTGTTAAATGGGACACATCAAGACCAGATCACCCTGTCCCAATTAAACAGTTTCCCGCAGAGGTTTCACCCTAATAAGGGTTCTTATTTTTAACAAATTTATCTAGTGTACCCTGACGTATTCTCTTTATGGACTGCAACTTAACAAATTTTCATTTTCTTGGTGTTCTGGTGTTTTGCTGAAATTTGTAATCATGACATAGAAACACAACCACCATGCAGCACAACTTCACAATAACTGACTAGGCTGCTGTCGCTTGATCTCTAAGCATCAATTAAATAAAGAATGGATCAGATGGCCACCCTTTGGGTATTGAACCATGATTTTCATTAAGTGTAAATGAGCGGTTGCCAACTTTGTAATGTTTTATTTATTTCATTTAAGCTATTTAATGTGCATTTTCTGAGCCAACTGATTATCTGCACACAAGAATTTCTAAGAGTGAGAGGGAAAGAGCCTACCAATTTTGCCAGGAAAGCTATTTTCACAAACCTTCCAGGGTTCTTTTACATGTCACAATCGACATAGGAACGACGGCTTTACTTCCCTCTGAAAGAAGTTGTGCTACAGATTTTTATCACTCAAGAAAGGTCAGTCGACCCCTGCTGGGGTTGAACCCATGAAGATTGAGTCCTGAGATGAGCACTTTACCCCAAGACCAATGAGGCCGACTTTGTAATGTTATTATCTCAAAGATTTACTCAGGAGAGATTTACAGCCATGTAATTCATTTGCTAAAGGCGGTATGCCCACAATAATCAAAACCAGTTGTTCATAATTGTCGACATAGGAAATACAAATAGAGCTACAATATTTTTATTTTAGAAAACAATCAAACTTTGAATGAACACACTTCTTCCTAAGTATCCCCTTCCCTACCATGCTCTGAAAATAAACTAGAAGAGATCTAGTGTGTGTTAATCAGACGCCTGATAAAAAATACCTAAAAAAGAGGGGAGGGGGAACTTTAATTCAAACCATTGTGTTTTTGCTATCAACTTTATTTAAAATAGTTCCCAAACACTACCCATTCTAAATATATTTATTTACAAAATTATATAAAAATGGCATCTTTCAATAGGACTTTTATTTTTAGAAATAAAATGTAAAAAAAAACCCTACCCCCTTTCTCTTCCAGGGAAAACAAAGTAGGTTCAAACTACCCATTAACCTTTTCATTGCAGAGCCCATTATACTATGGGCATGGCTGCACCCATATTCTTGTAGATGTTTTAGAAAACACTTTATCTGAATGTTCTCAAAATTGTTGGTTAACTATGTTATCTGTTATTAACCTAATGAATTACAAGTCAGGGTTCTAGCTGTCTTTGTATAAACCCTGATAAATAATGTAGAAACTACTACATTCTGCAAATTTACAATTTGAGTAAGACCTGATATCTGCAAATAATTTGATAAATTTTAATAGGATCAAAAATATGTCATGTTATTTAAGGTTTATTTTCAAAATAATTACATAATAGTGCAGTAAGTTGCTGCAAATTAAAGAGTACAAACATAAAAACATATAAATGATGACAATAAATACAAACACATAACAAAACATGTTACGTTTTCAGTAGCAGCCACATTGATTGCACACAACTTAAGTTTGCTATAAACTATATAAGGTCATCATTACCTTATGAAAGTTTAAAGTGATACACGAGAAAAGGCCACCCAGAACCACCTTTATCATACTTTACATGTTGTTCTGTAAAGATTAATACACAAAGGAAGAAACCTTGCTTTTATCATTCTTTAAATCATATTTATTGGCAATATATTATACTTATAGTCATCTTGTACTTAATTTTTAAATGTACACAATTAAAGCTTTTTTGATAACAAACATAAATTATTATTCTGGTTCTATTTATTTTATTTTGACGATATAAAATAACTGAAAAATAAAACAAAATGTCATACAGTTGAAACTTATTAGTTACATCTATTCCTCTATTTTTTTTATTTGTTACCATCTCACAAAAAATTACAAATTAATTAAAAACTGTATTTTTAAGATTATAGGAAATGAATCAAAAGTCTGGATTGCCGACCTAGTGAGTTGTCACCGATTGGTACATTAACAAGAGTCCAAATACTAGCAGCAGAGATAAGTTTGTTAAAAATAGCTTTCAGGTTCTAAGCTGTGAACTTATTAGTGTTCATGATGCAAAATAATACAGTATCAAAATAAATACATCTGGTCTCACTAACACACTCACACTCTCACAAACATTAATTATTATTAAATGTTTAGCAACAGACTATAGCTATTATGCTGAAGCAATTCATAAAGAAGCATGATAATAATAATTAGTTTATTTCATATTCGCTTCACCAAATAATTTCTAAAAGATATATTTCTGCAAATAGCGGCAACTTCTTGCAATTAAATATTTTCATATATATTTCTTTCAAAGTCGACCTTACTTTTTCTTGTATTTAATAATCTAATAAATACAAACATATTATAAACTGGCAGGCAATGAACAGTACCAGACAACCACAACCATTTTTCTGTTGTTTGTGGCAACACCTCCATTACACCAAAGAAATGGCAAGCGAGTGAACAAACGTGTAATACTTGTTTTAATTTCTTTAGTCTTTATCACTGGAATACTCTCAATAGAAATGAGAAAACTAACCTACTGCTCTTAAAAGAAATAACATAATACATTTATAAATATTACAATCTATCTACATTTTACATTCACTCTTACATTTAATGGACATTGCAGTAATTTTGGTAAAGTTTCTTTTCAATTTTAATTAATGGGAAAACATTGTTTTGTGCAGCAGCAGTTGATAGTGTTTTAGGATAAAATTTAACAAACAAATAATTTATTTCACACTACTTTGAACTTGTTTATAAGTATATATCATTGAAAAATTAAATACATGTATAGGCACAAACCATTTAAAATTACTTAAGTACAGATATGCAGAATTTTTCACATTGCCTACATCTTTGATTGGTTGTCATTTTAACTTGAAATATAATTCAAATTCAATTGTTAACTTAACAAATGTACCCAGTGAAAATGTAAAGGAAAAAGTCTGATGCTTGGTTTTGAAATAGGTAACACCATCGAGTGGGTTAAGGTTACAGAGTGATGGGCACGATCGAGTAACTCGGCTGTGTTGTGTGATTAGTCGTACTCAATTCTTTCCAGTAACTTTACTAGGTCCAGTCGATCCTTGCTGTACTTTTATTTTTTATAAATTGTTTCTGTTGCTAAGTGAAAATGAGATTTAGTGGTTTGAATTTTTAACATGCATTTTCAACACAAAATACTCGCAAATATAAAGTACACAACCGAAAAGCTAATCACAATCACGATTAATTTTTAATATACTCAATAAAAATTATTTGATTCTTTTTACTCAGCAATCCTATATTACTTACTCACACAGTCTTAAGAGTTCCAAGAATAGTAGAAAGCAAATTTAAAGCTACAACCAGGGTTTAGTTACTTTCAGCAACAAACTATTTTTAATCATAAAATGAAATATTCTAACTAACAAAATACAGCACTCACTAAGTTTTTTATTACTATATTTTATAAAATAGTCAACTATTAAACATAAATAGAGCTGGATATTTTTATTGTGCAGCAGGTCAAGATTAATCCCATGTGATTGATTAAAATTTAAACACATATTTCTATAAAATTATAATAATTTATCAGATATAACATAATTAAAAGCTTTAAAAAAAAACCAGGTAAAATTATTATAAGTTATTTAACATGAATGTAAAAAAAAGTACATAACAGCTTTATTTTTTCTCTCTAGTTTTCAATTGTGAGGAACTTCTTAAAACACATTATTTTGTCAGGCACCATGAAACCTGAATATAAGGGGGTAGAAGTCACTGTTAGTGCAAACTGCCGAGAGGAGCGAGTACCGAGTGCCGACTGCCTACAGGAAGAGTTTATTGAGCTTACGTTATTAGTATTGAATTCCATCGCAAGCCTGAAGTTATGAGATCTAACCATTGCCATGGGACTATTCGAGTGGATATTTCCCTCAAAATTACTCGAGTAATTTTAATCGATTATCTAATTACTTGAGTGTGCCCATTACTAGTAACACACTGTTGCTTCAAGACAAGGCAATAAATAAGCTTATTATATTTTTGCTTACAAAAGAGTGTTGTTTATGCTTGCTTATATTAGGTGTTCAAAAGGCCATCTTATGTTTCGAGACAGGCAGCAGTGAATTGTATTATACACTGCAAAATACCGGCAACGTAGGTTGGTTGTACAAGCAGTGTGCAAAATACCAATAAACTTTGGATAATATTATTTAAATTAGATTTTTGGCTTGTTTTATTATAAGGAATTGTGCTCTAAAGAGGAATTAAAATGTGTGAATTTGTATATACCTTGTATAAACATAATTTTGTTTGAAAAAAATATTGCATGTAAAATAACAAGGATTAGGTTCACTAATTTACTAAAATATCTCTGTACAAGCTTGTATAAGCTTGATCAATTCTTCTGGTGTGTGGCGATTAGCCATGTCATTTTTTAAACATCAATTTTGTTCTGTCGTTCATACATTATGATGATTGCAATTGATATCTGTTTTAGTAACAGAATTGTTTACAATATTTTTTTCCTCCGCGAGATATTTCCCCATTTTCCTCTAACAATATCCCAATATTTTATCACACTATTGGGTATCGAGAGGTTTACATGACAAAAAACTTAACCTTTTCCCCTAAAAACGAAAAAGCATAGACAAAGACAAAAAATATGAAACAACTTACAATTTCTGCAATGCCCAATCATAATCTCATATTAAAACTGTGCTTCGTAACATGACATAATTTCATACTTAAATCAAGGTGGGTATTGCCTAGAAAGAACAAACTTTTTGGTTTTAAAAGAATTTCAATATTTAACAATTTCAATTATTAATATAGTTGGGTTTCCTTCACTTATTATTTATTTGCAACCTGAAAATAATTGGAATTTTCTGCAAGTTTTCTGATTATTAGAGGTACACTATAAACACTACCTAAGTCAAAATTAATGTCTGAACCACAATTTTTAACAGGATTGTGTAGTGAACTACATCAGATATGGGTTTTAAAAATATATTCAAGTATATTACATTTTTTCCCCTTAAACACATGTAATACATGTATGTAGTCTACTTGAAGAAGAGACTTTATAATGATGCAGGACACATCAAATAAATCAACAAGACAATAAAATTAGCCATGCTATAAAATTTCAAGAATGTGAAATATTTTTTATAAGTACCACAGAGACACAAAAAAGAAAAATACTTTAGAGTAAAGGCATTAAAAAGAAAGAAAAGAGGGAAAGTAAATATTAATTACACTGAGATAAGAAAAGAGGTTTAAAGAAAACAGGCAATATCTTACTGAAGTGATGTTTCTTAGACTTCATATTGTGCAAAAGCAGGTGAGGTACAAGAAATGTGGAGTTTACTAAAGGTTTTCACGGGGGGCTAGTAAGTCTTAGCGTATATTAAGTACCTAAAAAGAAAATACGTTGTATTGTATACAATGTCAATGTTCGCCAATATTTTGTAAGCTGTGTATCTCTTTCAGATATTCATAAAAATAATATAAAAAAGGCCATCTTGTGAAGCATTAATGGTTATTCAAAATTCTTAAAAAAGCTTGTAAACTCAATATGGTATTTATTTTTAATGATTAATAAATCTAAGTGATACATTGCATATACCTTGGGCTAGAGTACAAAAGTTTGGGGAACACTAGTTTATGTATATATATTATAGTAAAACCTGCATATTACAAATCTCTTCATAATGAAGATAAAAAGATGTTCAGACATTTTTTGAGTTATATTTTTATTTGGGAAGCAAATAATTATTTTAGAACACAAATAGATCATGCCAACCAATAACAACTCAAACACAGTTTTTCCCCCCTTGCAAACATAAATAATAACTTTGACATCAACTGTTAGACACCATGACGTATAAATTATATTTATAGTAATAATTATTATGTTAAACTATGACATCTACGTGGCATTTTGAAGTAGAAGCTGTTCAGTGCTGGCTGTGCGGCCACGCAAACTCGCCACATTGGATCTTGTGTGCTGGAGACACAAAACATAACTCATGAAACCTTTTAAAAAACTTGTATTTTATATTTATGGCTAGCAACATCTATCTCACCATCCAACTGTGTGAAATAGAATAAAGATGTATATTTGAACCGAGACTGTAGCCTGCCAGAATTCAGCCATAGACTCAAATATCGGCCAGGTATTTTATCTATGCATCCAACTCTACCAGTCCCAGTTTATTTTACTCTAGTCAAAGTAAATATGATATAAAGAAAATTAACTGGTTATAGGACAGACCTTTAAAGATTAAAAAAAAGTATGACAAATAATTACTTTAACTCATAAGCTTATTAAAGAGTAAAATAGGAGTTTTTTTAAGGTGCGGCAGAAGGGAGCGCAAGTATTTTTACAGTTTTTATAGAATTAATTTTTTTTGGCCAAAATAAATCAAATATTTCTCCAGTAGCAACATAGGGTTTAGTTTTTTGCACATGCTAATATCAACATATCTTGAATATCTGTCAAGGGTGTCTTGGAATTTTGTCAAAACTTTTTAAATAAATAGAAAAAAAGTTTTGACAAAATTCCAGGACACCCTTGACAGATATTCAATCTCTGTTGATATTGGCATCTGCAGAAAACAAAACTCGATGTTGCGAGATATTTGATTTATTTTGGCCAAAAAGTTACAATTCTATAAAAACTGTAAAGATACTTCCGCTCCCTTCTTAAGTAAGGACCATTTTGCAATTAAATAGAAACTACTAAATATTTTTGGGTAATTTTTTAGCATGATTCCACATAACTTCTGCTACTTTTAAACATATTTCCCGTTGTTAATTAAACATTATTCATATGGTGAGATAAGTTTTTGTAGACCCTCGCCATATAAGTCTGCCACCAGTGAGGAATGCCATTCCTGAACCGTCGTTTTCACTGAGTTTTCGGTGTGAAAATGTTTGCCGGCAAGGGACCTTTTCAAATGCAGGAAAAGATGGTAATCACTAGGAGCAAGGTCAGAGGAGGGGGTATTGATCCAATTGCTGCCAGCAAAAAGATTCGACAAGAGCATGCATATGAGCAGCAGAGTGGGGCCTCGCATTGCCATTTAGTAACATCACCTCAGTAGACAGTGACGTTTATTCTGGATTACATAGCAAAGTTTTGTCAAGGTGAAATGATACACAGTTGCATTTATTTTTATCAGCACACGTGCACAAAATAACGAATGCACACAATTTAAAAAGATCTAGGCAAGCTTTTCCACACTGCCAACAAAGTGAAAAGATGGTTCAATAATGGCTTTCCTCACTAGCGGCAGACTTCTATGACGAGGGTCTACAAAAACTTATATCACGATACAACAATGAAAAACTATGTTTAAAAGTAGTCGAAGCTATGTAGAATCAGATAAAAATAAATTACCCTAAAATATTTAGTAGTTCCTATTTTATTGCAAAACAGTTCTTACTTTACTCTAAAAAAAACACCCCTTGTATATAAAAAATATTATTCATGTCTTTTAATAAATTTACTTTTTAAATTTTTTACTTTATTAAAAATATCCCTAACTTTTGTTGTGTTCATTCATCATGAATCTTATAATGATATAAATATTAATTTTGAAGTTATTAACCTTCTTAACCCTTTTGCTGTGTATTTAATTTTTACTTCTTACCTTCAGAAATGCTAATTTTAAGTCAAAAGTTCATAATCTGAAAATTTGCATAATGATTATGATTATGATCAAATGCGATTTTCAACAAGTAATGCATTTTAAATATGAAACTTAGCACCACGCTGTCTATAAATTGTATAATAATAAAATATTATTTTATATCAAAATTTTATATATCACATATTATTTATGTCACATTTTACCCAAATGCAATGCTATTCTGCTATCAGAACCATTCTTTATTTTACTAGCAACCCACAATAGTGTCAAACCAATAGCTAAATGAGGATTTTACAAGCCTAATATTGGCCTAATTGATCTTATATAATAAAAAGAAAACTTTTGTAAATTAGGTTTCATCAACACAACTTGAACAGTTTTGTGCTACATTGGTGCTTTCCTCAGTGTAGTCTATAAGATCATATATCTGTGTTAGGCATGGTTTCAAAATAGGAATCAGGTAAAGAACAAAAATATAATAGCAATTAGAAGAAATAAGATAAATTTTAAAACTCACTGAATTATCAAATTTTTCAATTTCCATACTAACCAAATATTATATCTATTACAGATTAAATGTTACTAACACAGTAAAATAACAGGGTAAATATAACAAATACTACACTAATAAATCCCTCAACAATGTTTTCTGCCACATGTGCTACAAGTAGTACAATTCGGATGTAAACAAGAGCTACTTATGTTATAATTTAGCAGCTGGTAATTGACAGTTCTCAAAACTAACACCAGATGTCAGAAGGGTACGGGCATGCTAGAATGAAAAATCCAGCATTCTAACACTCTTGTGGCTATTTATGACTGTCACAGCAAAGGTAGATAAAGTTTACAAACCGTGGGGTGAAGTCAATTTCCGCAGTCAATGGCTATAATGCTGAGATCGGATGTATCCGATTAACACAGCAAAAGGGTTAAAAGTTTATTTTCTTCTTTAAACACACATGCAAACAAAACTAAATTTACATGTGTGTCAATGTTTTTGCATTGCCCTCTGTATTATTTTATCAGTAAACAAAAAAAGGTCATAATACTATGCCTAGCCTGATAACTAATGCATTCTGGTCATTTGTCAATGATGCAAATATGTAAAGATAGCCCTCCCATTATACCAATAAGATTGCCAAAGTGACCAATTTATTTATGTTTAGCAGAAGTACCCAGCATTGTCCAGGGTAACCATGCAATTGATTGAATGGTTACCCCTAGTGATGATTTTCTTTTCTTCATACAGACAGAAAAAAACTCTGCATTTTATTTCTCCCGACCCAGTTTTTAGTTAATTTAAAAACAATATAATCCAAATTTTAAAATTTTGGCTTCAGGATGCACATGACAAAAAAAAAAAAAGATTTTATTACTATAGAAATAGAAGGTGATGATTACATTGAATATTACTATTGAAACTTCTGCCAAATCATTAGATCAATCTATTTAATAAAAACATCATCATTTGAAACCCACACTCAACCTAACCACAATTCCATTCCAAGCACTTTTTGCACATTTCTAAACACTTCTCCAACTGATGAGACTACCTCAAGCTACTGCCATCTGCAAAGGCTACAAGAAATTTGTTATGCTATTTCAGAAGGTCTGCCATCACCATCTTTGTACTATATCAGTGTGAAAATATATTTATGGTTTTATTTTGGTTGATAGTTCTCATATTGATAATACAATGTGTGAAGAGAGGAATTCAAAAAGTTTAAAGTTAATTTTGACATTTTTTGACCACTTCAAAACAGTTGAGGCTTCAAACCGAGTTGTTAAGGGGTCATCCATAAACCTATTAACACTAGTGAAATGGGGGTTGGAGAGGGAAGCTCTAATGTCTACATGGTGTTACATGGAGTGAGGGTGGGTTCATCACAGTGTTATATAACACAGGTCTAATACTTTTATTGTTACAAATGATATTATTGTTCATGTTTTCACCGTTAAACATACTTATAGATAATTTCATAGTACGATGAAAGTATTCTAATTAATATTAAATCTATTCTAATTAATATTAAATCTGAGTTCCTCTATTGGTATCACAAAAACTTCTATATAAAATAGTTAAATTCCCTCTTGGTGAGAGAAGTTACGTAACACAGTTGGTGGGGCGAGAGAGCCAGGTTTAGTGTATACTTGGTGTTAATTGAGGGAAAGGGGTAAAAAAAAAAGTTAAGAAAAATGTGTCATGGTTAATGGATGACCCCTAATCAATTCTAAGAAAATATGAGCGCCAGTATTCCTATTAATATACAATTGTATATTCCTGTTAAATCTCCAACCATTTAATTTACAAATCAAATTTGATTTTGACCAAAATTGTTCAATTGTGTGTGTTGCTAGCCATATTATATTTTCTCAGAACTAAAAGCTCTAAATATATTAAAATGAGATAACCAAATGGAATTAAATGTTGTTCAAATTAAAACTCTTTAGTCTGGGACCCTTAGAACCTGACAAGTACTGGACCACAGAATACGAGTCCAAAGAATCCTCTTCACCTTATGAATATATCATTATTGCTATGTCATACGAGGTGGAATAAAGCTTAAAACAGGAAATAATACACATCCTTTCACAACTCTTGGTACAATGGAAGACATAATCAAGTGCTAAAATACAGCCAGTATGCAAGCTAAACCAGAATGTATAACCAAAACATTCGTCTGCAGATGTAAACTATACTGCAAACAGCACCATCCTGGTGGCCGCCCCACAAACTAATGGCGGAAGATTAAAAACGTACCTGGCCAAAGAGTTTCAACCTGTATTTACTTTCCTTTACACCATATTGAGAAAAGAGTGAACTATACAATCATATCATATCACTTTCATATCAGACACAGCTCTGGCACAATCCAAGCATTTATAGTAAGTAGTGTGTAGTGTTATTAAATAAAAAATAATAATTATACATCACACATTGAAAATAACACATAAAATACTAGTACTCAAATAAAAATAGTTAATATTGGTAAATATGTGTGGCAGTAAATAGAACTTTGACATCTGTGTTCAATGAAGACAACTCTATCATATGACCAGCCCTTGTTGATTGCACCCAGTCAAGATTAGAACCTTGATCTCCTTCAATAGTGGTCAAGTGTGATACAAGTCTAATGCCCGATTGGTCACTGCTGTATGGCTGTGTTTTATGCAATTTTGTAAAATACTTGTCTAAATCTAGAACATTGATTATTATAAACATACATATAATTAAAGTGCCATTCAAAGACAGCACGAGAGAAAAATCCAGGCCAATAATTATTTTTATTTCACCTTAACAAACAAGAACAAGCATATCACTTAAGGGAGAGCTGTAAACATTCTTAACTTCATGGATAATAAATCACTCCTAATATAAGAAATATCTGATTATTTCTAAGCCTGAAGGGCACTAAGATATGGTGGGTAAAAGGATATATTTTAATTCTGACCTACTCTACTTAAAAAGGTTTAAGGTTGAAAAGAAGAATGTATTCATTTTAACAACTAGTAACATTTCATGCATTAAACACCAACAAAGTTGTCAAAATGTGATTTAGTTCGCAGTATAAAGTCCGAGGAGATAATAACTCATCAATATTGTATTCTTAAGGAGATTCGAGGATTTGAGAAAAAATTTGTTTCATGACAAATCCTATTAAAAAAATTTCTTTTAAGGTTTTTAAGTGAAATTTGTTTTAGATTTCTCATACTGTTTATTGGTGGTTCAGAAACAACAATTATAGGATGAACTTAACAACCAGACCCCAGATCAGTAATTTAACACTTAACTGTGTGTATGAATGTTATAATGGATTAATTATAGAATATAGTGTTAACATTTAGTTACTATTTACATTTTCTATTATCATATTATTTATGTTCATAATTCTTTTCAAGATTCGGATTTGGATTTAAAGTTCGTGATTCAAAGGTAGATTGGAGAGTTTAATTCGAGATTCAAATTCGACCCAACTTTAATTTTATGTATAAAGTGATTACTAAAGCTTGGCTCTAAACTAGAGGAGCTATGCTAGATAGCAGGGAACGGGGAAGGGGGTTACAGAGTTTCTACTTGTAGGCTACAAAACCTCGTGAGTTTCAAACATCACAGCACTAACCTGTTCTGTGTTGTGGCCACTAAGAACGGACAATGAACTTGCGCGCTTCATGCTGGAACAAATAGAACATGCTAACGTAAAAAATAGAAAAACACACTACAGCACTTCTTTAAATGCCAAGGTGAAGACAGTTGCTGAATCTATGACATCTGGTTCTTGATTTAATTTCATATTGATGGGAAGCTGAAAACATTTTCTTTAACTCACTATGTCATATCATTTTCAGTTTTTTTTACAACTCTGTATCCTAGCTAACATACTTTGATCCTGTTAGTAATGTAAGTGGTAATCAGCGCTATAATAACACCAAATTTGAATCATGGATGAGATCTTCCCACTGATGTTACCAGACAGGTTACGAAAGATTACAAGGACCTCACAGATATTAGTAATCTAGATGCCAAGTGTCTGATAAAACAAAAAATAGATAAACTAAAAAGGTTCAAGATATTTAACATACAGTAATAGCAATAAATAATTAGTTTAGGACAAAAAGTTTTGCTTTGAGAAATAAATGTACTTTAGTAGTAATCAAAATATACCCAAACAAAATTATATCGGTACCGATATTAAATTTATGAAAACAAAGTTTGACTAATACTTTCAAAATAATAATACTTATTTGGAACAGTAATTTAAAATATTGTTTCCATATATTTGGTTTGTACTAAACTAACATCCGATGTTTCAAAGCACTATTTTGCCTTTAGAGGATAGGACCACATTTATGCACATTCATTCACACACACTACTATCGCTTGGACGAATTCATTGTATTGAAAAAGTTAAATTCTGTATTTCATAAGCTTGTCAAACCTCCTTTCCACTTTCAGTGGGACAACAAATTATTAGCACAATAATGCATCTAAGAATAACTAAAGCAGAACATTATATATATATAATATTAATTTAGAAATGACTAGAATCCTAAAATCTACCATTTTTTATAGTGTGAAAATAGTTGTTTGTTCAGTAGATTCAGGGGGGAGATAATCAAAAGTATTGAAACCAAAACCTTAATGTTGTAAATAATGATTGAATCTAGCCATCTACCTTACCATTTCCCACAGGACTTAAATAAATAGCGTTTTCACCTTAGTCATAATGTGCAGAAATGCGAGTGGCTTAAAACAAACATTTTCCAGTGACTAAATTACTAAGTTTAGTATGATAAACAATTATTTGTACTAAAATACCTACTTCTGGATCCACCCTTATATTTATTTGACTAAAATGAAAGGGTTTTTACTTAAGTTTTATTTAAGAGTAAGGGGAATTACTTAATTTAAAACTTAAATTTTAAATTTATAATTAAGTATTTGACTGTTTCTTACCTTTAGCTCCTTGACTACCATGAATGGCTGAAAGAACCATCACATGCAAGTTTGTGCCACACAGATTAGTGCTTCATGCAATCTCAAGTAATGTACACATTTAAATCTCTTAATAGCGGACACCTTCCAAAATTAAAAAAAAGGTCGGTTATTTGAAAATATATATATATATATATATATTCAATTCATACTGCTAAACACAGTTTAATATATATGACACTGTACACTGTGGCTATTAACAACAATATAAACACTGTATTGTGCAGTAATTAAAAGCAGGATTTAGGTATGTTCCAATATTATCGATATTAGTAAATATCAATATTTTTGTTTAGATATTTCAGATATTGTATCAATATTGGAGATTCAATATTATCGCGATATTGGAAGAATAATGTGAATATTGGATTTCGATATTGTATTTCCTAACTTGATATAAAATCTTATTATTTATTCAAAATCTGACATAAAATATTATCTAGTCAAAAGACCTGCAGAGTGGAATTTTGATCAAAATTGGGAAAACCCAGAGGGGAAAATGTTTTTAGTCACCTGGCAGTTGTCACACTGGGCCGCAGGTACGCAACCTGCTATCACGAGAACTGTTGTCTGTTTAGTGTTTTTGTTTACCGTTGTTGTTGTTTTGATGTTGACAAGCTCAGTTACTCTTACTATCAGTGACTTTATCTAAGACATTTGGCATTACATTTGATTGTGTTGGGTTGAGTTGTTTTATCCAGTGATTATTGTTTGCTTGTGAGTTATAACATTTCATTGCCTGTGCCACTTCCTAACACAAACAAGATACAAACCTTCAGGAACTATGGAACCTCCTCCTCTTAGTAAGTTATGGAACTTTTTTAGGAAAAAAGATGAAAAAAATGCTACTTGTAAGCTTTACTTAGAAATATATAGAAGCAATACAAATTTAGCATCACAGTTAAAAAAAATCACCCGCAACTGTATTCTGAATCAAAATTCACAAACACTAACGTTGAAACTCCTTTGAAAATTGATATCCCCAAAAACGAACAGCATTGTAATGCAGTAGCCACTGCAAGTGTTGCACAGGTTGTACCAGAAACAAGTTCTCAAGACAAACTGGCTTTGATTCCACCAATCAATCAGGTGTTTAACAAAAGTAGATCGTATTCTGAGGGAGGTTTGCGATTATCTAAGATTGTTGATTGTTTATTGTTTTTAATTTGCAAGGACAAGCAACCTTTTTACATGTTTGAAGGCGAAGGATTCAAACGACTCATGAGAGAACTTGCTTCATCATTTAAAGTCCCATCAGCTAAATTTATGAAGAAAAAAACCCAGCTAGAATTAAAATACCAATCTGTGTCCAACAACGTTAAACAAAGAATCCTAACTGCACCACATACCTCTTTTTCAATGGATGTGTGGACTGAAACTATGTCTGAAAAGTCATTCTTTGGGATTACATGTCATTTTCTGGAAGGGTGTAGCATTGTTTCTGTAGACCTAAGGAATTTTGAATCACAGCATGTGCCGTGCTTTGCGCACACATTGAATTTGGTGATCGAAGCAGCTATTTCCCATGAACACATTGAGCCTGTGATTTAGAAGGTACGAGGAGTTGTAAGGTGTATAAATAAGTGTTATTATGTCAGACAAGTTGAGGAAAGCCCAAATGGACAACAACGTGCCAGAAGGAAGTGCCAAAAATATTATTCTAGATGTTAAAATACGTTGGAACTCAACATGGTTGAACGGTTTCTTGATTTGCTTAAAATAGTAAGGCAGTTGTTAATTGACAACACCTCAAGCCCCGAGATGCCAAGCGCAATTGAAATTGACATATTGAGAAATCTTGCAGCGATCTTGAAACCCTTTGAATATGTGACTACCGAAATATCAGGTGAAAAGTACGTCACCATGTCAAAAATCATCCCTGTGGTGATTTTCTTGACTACTCATTTGGACAATTTAAAATCCAATAATCCTGCAATTGAGTCTGTTCGAAAAGGATTGTCGGCAGCAATGCACAAGAGATTTGGTATGACCGAGCTCAATTCTAAAATCACTATGTCTACGATCCGCAACCCTTGTTTCAAAAACATACATTTCAAAAATCCAGCTGGATGTGCAAAGGCTATAGCAAAGTTGAAAAATAATAATTATTCAAAGGAACGCCTAATAAAAGCAGTAAACAAAAGTATCTAATTAAAAAATGAAAAGATAATAAGATGAAATAAGAGGTAAAAGTTAAAAAGACAGCATAGAAAATAATTTAAAAAACATATTGAGTGTTTAAACACTCAATATTTTTAAAAATTAATTTCCATTCTGTCTTTTTAACTTTTACCTCTTATTTCATCTTATTACTCTTCATTTTTTAATTAGATACTTTTGTTTACTGCTTTTATTAGGCGTTCCTTTGAATGAATTATTATTATAACTCTCCTTACTAAATTACTATGAATATAACTAATATTAAAGTTGAAAAAGCTTTGCGTCGAAAAGATTTCATCTGAATCAGAAGAAGAAAAGGCAGAAGCATCAGGTCCAGAGTCTTTTGACTTCTGGAAGACTCACAAGGAACTGGTATATGGAAATAGAAAGAAGAAACACGATGACAGCGGTGATTCTTCAGAAGTGACCTAGCATTTGTCTAACCCTTTGCAAGAATGAGAAGATGTGAAGACAGTATTCCCTGGACTCTATAAGTTAGCATGCCAATACTTACTATATATGGCCACATCTGTGCCATGCGAACAGCTACTTTCAAAGGCAGGAGCGAGCAAAACTCAGGACAGAAACCGCCTTTCAGGCAAATATTTGAACAAACTAATATTCTTGGGCAGTGTCAATGAAGAAGATTGGTTTAAATAAATCAAAGATCTCTCTTTTATAATATATAATTATATTGTTTTTATTTACAGTAGTGTGTTGTTATGCCTTTTCTATTGTAGTTTTTTTTCTACAGTTTAATAGTAATTAATCTTAATGTTATTCAAATAGAGTTCATATTTTGCTACCGAATCATTTGTACCTTAATGTTTTACAAGATCCAAAAAATCAATTTTATTTCAATTAAAACAACATTATTTCATTTTTAGTTACTCTAATAAAGCTCCATGTAGTGAAACTGTAATAATAATTTTCATTATTCACGTTCCAAAGAAATTAATATCGATATCATTTGATATTGCCCATATCGATATGTTGTTGTGATAATATTGTGGTATCGATATAACAATTTGATATTGTTATCAATATCAAATATCGAAAAGTTCCCAATATCGGAACAACCCTAGCAGGATTTATGACAAGTGAATAAATACTGTACATACTGCTATATACATAAAACAAATAAAAGAATGTGAGCAATAGGCCTATATGTGTGGATATGAGCATATACTAACTAAGCTTATGAAACAACCCCTGCTGAAGGCTCGGAAGTGGTGAGAGGTAAAACCTTGAAGTACTGTAGTCATTACTATGTAGGCTATTTTAGAAACTTTCCTCAGAGGGTGAAGGAAGGCAGGACTGCTCACACATCACAAAAGAAAATGTCATCCCTAACATGCATCAAGAAAAATACTGTAAATGAACTGGTGTTTTCTATATATGTGACCTGTTCAGGGATTTTTATGCATAAATATACGTTAGAGATGGGCCACTCAAATCTTCGAATCCACCAAATCCTTACAAGTATTCGAGATTCGAAGATTCGGTGTTTTACTGGATTCAATGATTGAATCTTTAACCTCATAGACAAAGCATATTTTGAATTCAAAAATTACTTAGTTAAGCCTACTTGAAAAGCACAACTTAATCCGTAATATTTATTTTGTTGGACAAAAGAGATAAACATGAATAAAATCTTCTTTAAAAATAATATTTTTTGTTAGGTGTGGAAAATCTTACATACCCAATACCCTACCCTCCCAACTGTATGGGAAACTTGGACTTGACTGTTTCGGCCCATGCTCACTTCTAAAACTTTCACCTCACAAACAATATTGTAAATATTTTAATGAACACATTAAAACTCTTAAAAAACTGAAAATCAAAACTAGAGTTACAAATCAACCCAAAATAAATAAAACAAGTTACAGCTTTTTTTAACAGAAATAAGAACACATTATGGATAATACAAAGGCAGCCGCCATTACACACAATATAAAGTCAGCCACCATGACTTATATTATGTTTACTTGCCCAAGTGATTATCATCATCATCATCATCATCGGGTCTTACTACCTGTTTGGGTTATACGCACTTACACTAATGTGTAATGGTAGGGTGATTGTGAGATTAAATGGAGGATCTACAGTTTAACGTGGAATCCGAACCAACGGTGGAGGCCTGGCATTCCCTACATTCACAAGTTGTGATTAGTACACGTCTTGTCAGAGGTGAAGGAAGGGTTTGGTAATCAGATAAATCTTTGCCGGGACCGAAGATTGAACCCCGGACCCCAGCATAGAAGTCCGAAATCTTACCCCTAGACCACCAGGTCACCACCCCCGAGTGATGATTAAAATTAAGATACTGTTAATTCTTATTACCCAACTGGTTTTAATTATCTACAACTATGCAAAGAAATCCAATTTATTGCATACGATCCTCAAGTTAGACATTTTGTTGGGTTTCATGAAAAATAAATACTTTCAACAGTGAGACAGCAATAAAACTGTTTATTTATCCCTACCGGCTTATGTATCGTATATCGATTGTTTGTTTCAAATCGATTCAGGTAATCTGATCGCTTAGTAAGCGCTCTCGAGTTTTAAGAATCACCCGCCTCGGTGGCGTAGTTGGCTAACGCGCAATTCGTGTTGAGCTCGACTGCTGAGGACGGGGAGATCGAGGTTCAAATCTGGGTCAGGGAACTGGGGGGGGGGGGGGGGTGCCCCAGAGCGGTCCCCCCCTCACTCCCG
>CABFVX010001109.1:110044-190546 GCA_902151425.1 Timema shepardi
GGGGGGGGGGGTTCCTAAATGGTTTTCCACGCAAATGCGGGTTCACTTCCTTTAATTCACCCTTTCTAATTCCTAGTCCATTAGCGTGATTAGTGCTTAAAGTGTATAACCCGAACGGGTAGTAAGACGCGGTGCTAAATATTATTATTATTTTAAGAATCAAATAATGACTTGCTAATCCATTATTTGTTTTTAAATTGATTTTAACTTAGAGTTTATCATTTTTTTAAATATATTATTGAAGTAATTGTAGAAATATTCAAACATAGTCCGCCTTGTAAAAGGGGAATGAACATATTGTAGTCGAAAATATGTTTGAGTTTTAAATAGAATGTATTCTCAGAAATCGAATACATTTGTTTTCTACGCGAAAATAGATAATGGATATATAAGAAAATAATAATAAAACATATCTGTTTGTATATATTTTTTTTGCTATTTTAATACAATAAAATAACCTTTAATGGTGATTAAAGCTGATCAAAGTATAATTAGGCCTAATCTGTTTATTTAAAATGTTTTTTTAGAAACTTAACTCATTCTAACAACACTTTTAAAAATAACTAAAAGATACTCGAATTATGATTGGTTTGATTTTTAAACAATATGAGTATACAGTGTTTAATTTGGCTGGATTTTAACCTTTATTTTGCAAGGGGTCGTTGGTGTTGATTAAAATTGAAAGCATGAATGAAATAAATTTTAATTCACAGTTTAGGCCTATATTGTGTATTGTAAGTCTATTTGTAAATCATTAAAATTTATAATGATTTGCTAGGATTCATGATTCGAGATTTGAAAATAAAATGTAGATTTGGATTCGACCCATCTCTAATATTTGTCTCTAGCAGTGTCAGCATCTGTTATTGGGAAGTTGTTTCACAATGTAAGAGACATTGTTATTTGCCGGGGAAGTTTAAAATGGTCATAATATAGAAAATACCAGATTCAAGTGTCTGTTAAGGTAGATTTCACTGTAATATCATTCTTGTACTGCACATATTTCACAAAGAAAAAACTTACAATGGTGTTGTACAAACACAATGTCTTCATTTGTACTTAAATAGTTGTGTGTACAGAATAATTAGTGTTCTTGATGGACGTAGTCCCTAAAGCTTTAGTTACAGCAGGGCTAAGATAATGTGAAGCTAATTGGAAACCAGAATAGTTTGAATTTTCTATTCGTTCTGATAACTTAACAATATATACTCAGCACAAAACAAGGTATTTTTTAGTGTGTCTTACCACCCATTCGGGTTATACACTTATGTACTAATTACAATAATGGTTTTTGGGATTTAGGTGGTTATATTTTAAGGAAATATATCCAAATTTGCATGGAAAGCCATTATGGAAAAATCACCCTTAGTCCACCCGATCAAGATTCAAAACTCGAGCTCCCGTTATCAGCAGTCTAGCCTACTACAAGAGTAGCACGTCAGACTATGCGGTCACCGAAGGGGTTTTTATGTTATTCTTGGGCAGAGGTGTGTTCCTCAAAAGGCTACAAGAGACTAAAAATTATAGTTTCAAAAAGGGGGCTTCACCAGATAAAATAAATAAAGTGGTGTACATGTACAAATATATACTGTACTTAATAATAAACCATAGTTCAGAAAGTTGATGTTCAGATTATAACTACTCTACTAAATATTGATTCATTCAGATAATTTGCACAATGTGACTTAAGTTAAATTACTAAGGTGGGGAAAAACAGAAAAAGAATAAGAAAGCATCACACAGATATATTTAAGTAAGAGTGAGTTGAAACCTAAGATGCAAGAACAAGCTAACTATTTTAAAAAACTACTTTAAAAGAAAAATCCCAGAAAATATGAACTTTAAATTAAAAGCACAGATTTTACTTACCTGCACATATTTTTTGATGAAATGATTCCTACTTCAGAGACCAATAATAAAATGAATAAATGAATGTTATTATGCAAACAATCATAAGCATTCAATAAATAGAAACCTCATTTTCTACTAAATGGGAAACCAAATTTGCAATGACCTACATGATGAAATAAATAATATGAAAACATTACATATTAGAAGTGTGATGCTATATATAGTGGGTACCATGCAGCAAATGAACATATTATTTACAGTAAATTAAAAAGCATAAAAACAATGTTTTCATCTTGGAGGACGGGTGGATATGTCAAGGTCAAAGTCTAAAGTCTAGCCAGTTTGCAAAATGACCGGCCACTTCTAGCTTTGGCCACCGAAATTAGTCAAAGCATGAAATATAAAATAATTTACCAGCAGTTTGGGCTTTGGCCAGCCAGTTCTAAATATGGCCATAAGAATCTGGCCGAAGCACAAAATGTATATAATATTTATTTTCAGGAATAATCGGCTATTTTATATATTACCAAGTTTACAATTAGTTTATAAGTTATGTTGTGAAAGGTGGGGTTTGGGGACCCCGATCCACACCCAGTCTCCCCGAGTAACCCCACCCATGGAGGGACTCCCTAACCCCAGCAGATAGGATGGGATTGTGTTGCATCATAATATCCAGCACTTCGGGCATTGGCCAGGTTGTCATGGCCAATTCGCACTTTGGCTGACTAGATTGCGAATTAAAATTTTCCCTGATTAATATTTCACAATTTGGCTAGAACAGCTGGCCAATGTGAGAAGAGTCCTGCCAATTCACAAAGTGGCCAGTTTTGGGCTTTGACCATAACAGATACGTTAGATAAAAAGTTTAAAAAAAACATGGGATCCTATAGAATCCTAAACTCTCACTCATTTTCCCATACCTCTAACTCATTCTTAGTGAAAAATGGAATGAATATAATAATAGACTAACTAATGTTCTATAAAACAACCTAATTTCTTTATAAGAAAAAAGTATGAATCATTTCTTTTCTAAAAAAAGGTTGCTTCAAATTTATGATTTTCACTTCTAAAGTTTAAATTTGATCAAGTACATAATTACTGTATACTATATTATTTAAGAGCCAGAAAAATTTATTTACTAAACATTTAATAAATGTTGAAACAATGTTTTGAAGAAAACAATACTTGCATCAATTTAGTGTAAATTTTATAAAATAAGCTGTAATTATCTGGCCAAAGAAAATTGTAAAATAAAATTAAAAACAATTAGCTATTCAGGTAAAACACACCCAAATTAGTTTACAAAACAAAAGAAGTAATATAACTACATGCTAGCTGGGTTTAAGAACCTCTTTCATCTCTTAAAAATAAGAAATTAAAAAAAAAAAAAGGGTAAAGGGAGGCCCAAAAGAAACCAACATACATGGAGCACCAACACTAAAAGTAAAACAACTTTACCTTTGCTACAAATGTAAATGTGATAAACAAACCAGTTATTGGTAAGCAGATACAATATATACATGTTCCAATGCTGTTTAGAAATGTAAACTACATATCAATATTTCACAAGAGTTTATCTGGTTAAATGAAAGATTCAACATCCTCAATAACATTAGTTTAAAGTACATTTGAAGTATTTATGATATTTTTAGATAATATCTGTGCTTATTCATTGTTTATTTTTTCATGAATGTCTAGCTAGTCTCAGATGAGTTGATAAAAGAGATTCTTGCTCCGAGCACTAATGGAGACGTAAAGAGAGTGGAGCGCCGCGTACCTGTTGCTATAGCCTTCTATTGTGCTGGCACCCCTGTTTGTCAGTTTCTGCATCAGCTTGGCACTCGAGCGTCTAAGTGAGGCACGCAGTTTTGAGAAAGATGCGCTTCGCCTGAGCTTGCCGTACTATAAAAACAGGTCCATAACACACCACGAGCACGTTGAAATCGAGGCATTTAACCTTTAGAGCCAACGCGAGGGAGAGGGGGCGGAGGTGATAACTAAGAGGGAGAAGTGAAAGAGAAGAAAGAAAAAAATGTGAAATTTACATCACTTACTGCGTGTTTATATTTACCTCTAGTTAACTTTCAAGAACTTAGCGCATTAAATTAAAATAAAAAGTTTTATTATTACTATTAAATAAATTATTGCTACCCTTAAGAAACTTGTTATAGCTAGGCTGTGATACAATCAAGTCAATCATGTGCATATGTCAATATACATTAAAAGGAATATATTACTAAAGCAAGCAGTTTCTAACAACTTAACATTTTAAACTGTTATGTGACAGGTTATTTTATTTTTATAAAATTTTGAACACTTAATAAAATTGTGCCCTTTCTCAAAACAAAGTTAAAAAAATATAAACCCTGAATGGCTTTATGGAGAATATATTAGTTCAACCTATTACTGACACTGAACACACAATTAAGAGAGGCTAACAACACAATACGAGAATATGACATAACATAATCAATTTGAAATAGTACAATTTTTTTTACCACCGCGTCTTACTTGCTGTTCAGGTTATACTCATATGTACTAATCACACTAATGAGTTAGAGATGAGGAAAGTTGAACTTAGAGGATGTGTATCCACATTTGCGTGGAAGAGTGGTAAACATTTTTGGGGGAAAAAACCCACCTCAGTACACCCAACCTGGATTCGAACCCCAACGTCCCTGTCATTAGCGGTATAATCCGACAAGAGAGTGATGCTTTAGACCATGCGAGCTCCGAAGCAGGTAAATACATGTTTTTAATTAGTTGAAAAACTGTCATTACTAAATATTTCAGGAATCCATCATGCTTTAAGTTTAATCAATATTTTATACTAATTTGATTAATTCGGTTAAATATCTACAATAATGTACCTAGTCAAAGTTTAGTAAAATTAATGTTAGTGAATTTTATATAAATCTAAAGGTTCATCTTATTTTGATGGTGTGTTTCTCACATGAGAATTAGCATTTCATGCAAGAAATAAGAAAAATATGCTTTTTTATACAAATACATTCTTGAGCGCAGTAATTTATATTTTCAAAGCAAACTTGAATCAAAGTGCTTGAATTTTGATAAAGTCAACCACTATCAACAGATCACAATGTGTGAACCTGATTCCATAAAGGTAACCCAGTTTGGGATCAAACCTCTATTATAGCTGTAAATAACGTAATGGAGTATTTCATTTTAAATTAGAATATAATTTATCAAGTTTAGCAGCAAATAAGCACAAAGCATACATGGAAATAAAAATACAGAGAAAATAAATATAGCTAATATGAAGCTTTACAAATAAAATTGGGTGTGCACTAGCAAACTAGACTCTGACCTGAGAGGCAGTTATAGTTATTAGAACTGGGTGTGCACTAGCAAACTAGACTCTGACCTGAGAGGCAGTTATAGTCATTAGAACTGGGTGTGCACTAGCAAACTAGACTCTGACCTAGGAGGCGGGTATAGCTAGTATTGCTGGGTGTGCACTAGCAAACTAGACTCTGACCTAGGAGGCGGGTATAGCTAGTATTGCTGGGTGTGCACTAGCAAACTAGAGTCTGACTTGGGAGGCAATTATAGCTATTAGAAATGGGTGTTCTCTAGCAAACTAGACTCCGACCTAGGAGGCAGATATAGCTATTATAACTGGGTGTGCACTAGCAAACTAGACTTTGACCTAGGAGGCGGATATAGCTAGTATTGCTGGGTGTGCACTAGCAAACTAGAGTCTGACCTGTGAGTTGATTATTTCACTACAATCTAGTTTTCCATTTTTTCTTTAGGGAAATTTCTTCAACATTCGTCTCCTCAGCCTGTTTACTTGAACTAGTTATGTTAGTTCTGTTCTAATAAAACATCATTCTTTTATGGCTTAGTTTATATCTATTTGAGGATGGGTTGCAAGAAATAAATTTAAACCCACAATTTAATTTAACATCCTAACAAACCTCATATCCAAGGTTAGGGTTTTTTACAGGAGATTTTACTAAATTTCACTAGTAGAAAAATATATATTTATGGAGAGTGAATTATTTGGTTTTGTGTAGTACATGTTGCTACTTACAAAAACCTGGTTATATTAGTCTAACCAAATTCAATCATCATTAGATGTCTTAAATTGGAACACCTGATTGGAAAAACACGAATAAGCAATAAAAAATAAATATACAACAAATAAAAGATCACAAGCATTCATTTTCTTCATATTTTGTTTACTACCCTCTGACTAGCTAAGCATAATCAAGCAAATCATGTTCTATGCCTAATCAAGAATGTTTTTATGAACACTAATTTTAAGCAAAAACGAGTGAATTACAAGAAGTAAAAAATTATGGCAAACCCCCCCAAAAATAAACCATCAAATGGCTTATGACTTTACTTCTTCCGCTAAAAGTCTGAACAAATATATTCATTCATTTCGTTTGTAAAATAACACGTGGATTATAATTATCTCCCTTACACACAAGCTAATTATTATTAAATTAAGATTACACATTATATAAACACTCATTTTAATGGTTGCCAACACCTTGACTCAAACGGTAGCGTGTCTGTCTACTGAACTAAGGGTCCCAGGGTCAATTCCTGGCATGGTCTATAAATTTACCATTGATGAAATGTGGGCTTAACCTTTCACATCGATACATTACCGACCGAGGACTGGATGTTGTGTCTAGTCTTAAGTTAGATTATAAGATATATTAAGCTTCGGCAGGCCTAGTATTGGAAAATATATGGCTTGAATAAAAAGCTGACCACAGGCTGGAAACAGTAATGGAAGTAAAGTATTTAAGAAAAAGGCTCAAGGTAAGTTTTGTTTTGCTCTACAGTAGTAGAAAAATAAACAATGATATGTTCAATACAAGACATGACTGACACATATATCTATCACACCAGCATATGTTGGTGTGTACATGAAAAACACATCGGCTCTGCTACTAGCAGGTTTATATAGAGGCTCTTCTTCCAGGAAGCCATTATGTGGTAGCAGGACTAGTTTGTAATTTGTAACAGTTGTGTGTAAACAAAGGAGACAACACCAGTTCACCTATTATTATATGCCCACACATGTAAACCCATGTTGGCTATGTACAGAGACCACGCAAGACATGCCATGCAGCCACCCGGCTTGGTACACACACATTAGTAATATTATTAGTAATAGTAGTAGGTACGAGTGTTAGATCAAGCTGAGCCATAATTTGACAAGCACAAATGCAGTACACTGCATTAAACTAATGTGCTTATTTATAAATGTCAAACAGATGTTTACACAAAATGTTATGATGGATTTCATTGTAAGGACAAATTAAATAAGTAGTAATTTATACATTAAATATTTTCAAAAAATGAGTAGAGATGAGAATTTTAAATCTAGATTATTTTATAGGCACATGTAACTATGGACTATCTATACTGTCATACTTTGTAATTATATTGAGAAGTCTTATATTATGTTATTCTCCTAAGATATTATATATACAACTGCCCACAATAGCAAAATTCAGAATCAAGGTATTTCACCCAAGGCCGTAGTCAGGAGGGAAGGAGGGTGGGGATTCAACTCCCCCTGACATTTTATGAACAAAATAGATATGGCTTTAGTTATGATTCAAACAATATCAAAATTAAGGTACAAGTACAAATTAGGGGCCGTGTTACCATAAAAAGCCCTTTAGAGAGCTTCTAGATGTGTATAATATGTAGAATTTGTTTCTAGCCTTCCTTAATTGGGGGATGTGCCCTCCAAATCCTCCCTGAAATTATTGGCTGGCTACGGTCTTGATTTCACTTCCGTTTTTACTTGAAAAGTCTATTTCACTTTGACCTGCTAACACTGTTTACACTCATTAATGTATATTAGGCCTATTTATGAGATATAGAAGTGAATTAGGTAAGAAAGAACATTAAAAAAAGCTTTGATACTCTTTATAAGCAAAAATATGCAGTGACTAGTAATATAAAAACTAAAATGTGTTTAAATGAATACATTTCTTAGTAAAAAGTAGCATCAATGTTTTCTTATACTATGGTGAAAACTATCAAGATTTAAAGGGAAGAAGGCAAAAAGTTGATTTAACAAAAGATACTAATTTAAATTACCCTTTAAATTTTAAAGAAACATCCAAGGGGAGAAGTACACATAAAACAGTGCTATTGGAAAGTTAGTGGGAGAGAGCTAGTTTTCTCTGTTCTGATTCCCACATTATATCTGTATAATATCTTAATGTGACACACTAGAAACAGTCGTGTTTACAGAGAGTTAAACTAACAGGACATTTAGGTCACTGTAATTTTAATAATGATACTTTTTCTTTTAATCATCACAGGCTTTATTGCAACATTAATTGAGTAGTATACAGAAAAGATTTTAAAACAGTAAAAATAAATTATTGTAGGTAGGTACTCAGACATTTACATTTTAAACTAGGTAGAATATTTAATTTAATTTACAAATAAATAATTACAAATATGGAAGCATCTATTTCATTTATAAGTTTTTTCTGTCCCATCTCAATTATTTACAAATTTATCTTTAATTAACGGAGATCTGACTGTGGCAAGAGCTTTTTCGAATTAAAATAATCAAACAAAGGTAAATTATGAAAAATATTATCTATAGAACAAAAAAATAATGTAGCAACATAACATAAAAAAAAAGTTACACACAGGTGCAACTTATGTGATTATACACATAGGCGTGCGCAGTGTGATGCCATGGCACCCTTACTAGCCCCACACAGAAAAAAAAGAGAGAAAAAAGGAAAATTTGAATTGACAAAAGAACCAAATACCTAGCTCTTTTTAGAAACCACGTCGATGGTTGACATTATTGAAGAATTTAAAAAAATTGTACCCTTTTTTGTTTTTCAAAGAATTATCTTGTGGAAATAAAACATTGATTTTTTTCTTGTTTTTATTGCAATTGTAAAAAAGAATTTAACATATTCTCAGAAAGGGAAATGGGAGTGGATCTCACCCTTTTTGTATTTCAACTGGTACCCCCATCAGCCATACCCTGCGCACACTTATGATTGCACATAATTAACTTATACAACAATAGTTACCATGTATGTACAATAGAAATAAAATGTAAAAATGTGAATAAACATTTGCTATGTTGGAGTAAGTGTAAGCTATAAGGTCTGGAATTTAAATAGTAAAACGATAAAAGTTGAAGATTTCTGTACTTTTAGAAACAAGCCAAAGCATCTATGATAATTATATAATATCAGGACCAAACTAAACAAAATACATCAAATGATTTAATATAAATGTAGTTAGAACATATTTGAAAAATAACTATATTCTTCAATAGATGTAGTTAAGAAGGCAACAAACCCCTTAGAAACTAAATTTAATCTCTAAATAGGTCTGTAAAATTACTTTATGATAAATATATTTTTAACTACTTGTAAATATCTAGGTTTGAAATTTAATTATTGTCTGAAAAATTGGGTTTAAAGTCATTCAATAGTAGTTTACAAAAATATATGGGTATATATGTTATGTTAAGTAAACCTCAATTATGTGTTTGTTATAAACTAACTATCTACCTAATCACAACCACGACTGCAAATTTTTTACCACTATACTCAAGTCTACTTTTAACAATTTTTATCATTAAAAAGATTGAATCTCCTTAAAATCTCTATCATCTTTACATATGTTAACAAATCCCACAAATAATAAATTTAATGGGAACTAAGAATTATTAACAAAGCTATTTTTGACTTTGTCTTAAAACATAAAACATTATTTATACCTTTCCCTTTTTGTGTGCATTATATTTTAACTTAAGATAAGTCCAAACGAATTTGTAACTATTGGCAGGGAAAAGTGTTTATGAAATTAAACTCGCTTGGAAAAAAGTTCTTTAAATACATTAACATTTTTTAAAGTTTTTTTCCAAACACGAACAAAAATTTGTTTATATTTATTTTATTTTTAAAAGTTACTTTTTTGCCAGAGTTTTATGTGATAAAGTTATGCTATTTTTTAAGATATAAAAATGTAGATTTATAAGAAATTTGTTTAACGCAAGCTTGATTGTTTAGTAGATATTGCGGAGCAAACTTTGTTTTAAATGAACTAAAAATAGTGGCACAAGAAATTAATTATAATATAATAATAAGATAAAAACTGAACATTTGGCTCAGCAAAAACAAACAAACACTATTTGCACATTAACAAGTAAAACTCATTGGAAGAACAGAATTAAAATCCTTAGACATCTGCAACATGATCCATTTAATGTGAAATGTTATTCAAGGAAGATCATTTGCGTGTTAAGTTATTCAAATGGTCTCTCTCTTTGAATATCAACTACGGCCATAGTTTCAACACTTAGCACCCAGGAAATAAAAGAAAAAAATATGGAGGACATGGTCAACCAACTTAAAAAAATATGTGTTCATTAGTTTGGCTCATTAGTGCAGGCCGAGCGCTTGGAACAGTTTGTTTTTGAGGCCGCTCTGTCGGGCCTCTTGTTCGGCCGGTTGTCTTTGTACATAGCCAACAGGGGTGGGTGATGTCTGCAGACAATACAACAAAAA
This sequence comes from Timema shepardi, assembly GCA_902151425.1. NCBI lineage: Eukaryota > Metazoa > Arthropoda > Insecta > Phasmatodea > Timematidae > Timema > Timema shepardi. The sequence continues at coordinate 120,445 of CABFVX010001109.1, forward strand.
GAGATCCTTAACAGCTTACGGTAGGGGACACTACTATAAACAAATACACAAAAGAGAGCTGGAGGTTGTCAACAACACAAACTTACCTTTACATGAATTACAAAACTACAAGAGCTCTTAAATATTTATAAAAGTTATAAAATAAATATTTAAGGTTTTACCAACTATTCATGCTAGTTTATTCCCTTAGAAAATAAAGTAACAGAGTATTAAAGTAAGTGTGTGTGTGTGTGTGTGTGAGTGAAAGAGAAAAAAGAGAGAGGGGATACTACAATCAAATGTGTATGTAAATTTATAATAGAATAAATGAAAAAATAGCACCTGGACACTGGAATCAAACCTGGGGCTTTTTTTGGCCTAGTGTATCAATGCTCCACCATTGAGCTATCCTATCTAGAGAGAGTCCGGTGCTCAGGGTAATTGTTCACATATTTTAAGGCAGAGTCTGTGATAGACTTGTGAATATCATCGGCTACTAAGAGATATCATTGATATCACAGCCGCCGGCAACTCAGTTATACGTGAGTGAAGAATGACCCTAGGCATGCGACGATCCCTGGAGGGTTCAATGGTAAAGTATTGCCGCGCTAAGCCAACAGTTTTGGGTTCAATTCCCATGTCTAGGTGTCATTTTTTCAATCCATTCAATTATAATAGAGATATGGCTCACGCCCGTAGTTATAATCATTCATCCCATAAAAGAACGTTAAAAAATATGAATGGTAATCTGCTACTGGAAGGGTGATGCCGTTCATCACAATACCAGCCACGCAGCCTTGTAATATCAAAACAATTCATTGCGCCATAATGATCCATGCTTTCACACAGCTTAAATTTCATATTATACAGTATTTATTATTTAACAACAACAACAACAATAATAATAAATATCAAATTCAAATGCATCTTATACTATCTATGTCTTTTTTTTAAAATGTATTTTGGCAAAAATGTTTAGTTCCAGGCTGATCTGCAGGCTCTTTCATTAGCATTCTGTTAAGTTGTGTGGAAATTTGACATCAGCAAAAAATGGCCATGGCAGACCTAAGCTTTAAGTGAAAACTATTGATAACAATACAGTGATAGTGTTTTCCTCTCTATAGTCCTAATGAGGGCCAAGTATTGACTAGCTGCACTAGAAATAGTTTACCTGCAATGACATTTCCTATTTCACGAAATAAGTGCAGACTTAGTTCCTTGCAATTATTGTCTTCCATATTTTAATCTTTGTGATTAATATTATATTACCTGCTTAGGTGGCTGCATGGTCTAAGGCAGGGGTGGCCGCAACCCATAGCCCGCGGACCAAACAATAACTCGCCACTTGTCTAATATATTTCCTGTGTAAAAAGGATACTGACAACTTTGACTTATTTCAAGAACCTTTAAGGACTCTTGCTAATAATTAATTAACGACCGAACAACTGGAAGGGATATGTTTGAGGGAGTAACGTTTATTCCACATCCATTAGTGTTTCCAGCCTGCGGTCTGGGTCAGTTTTTTATTCAAGCCATAATATATTTTCCACTATAGGCTTGCTAGGCCTGTCGTAGCTTCATATACATTATAATCTAACTTAAGACAAGAACAGGTACAACATCCAGTCCGCGAACATTAATTTATAAATGTGAATGGGTAAACCAATATTTCACCAATTATCATTTTTTCAGTCATGCTGGTAATAGAACTCGAGACCCTATGCTCAATAAGTAGACATGCTACCAACCGAGCTAAGGTGTCAGATTGAGGCAGAAACTGTATAGAAATATGAGATATGGATGGGAGCAAACTTGAGTGGGCTAAGCTCTGAGGAATATGTACGGATGGTACTCTGTCGATGTTAGGAATGATAAATGGCTGTTTCTTGGCTTGAACAGTATTTAGAGCGGAGGCTATTTTCACACCATTGTATAATTTACAAAGAGGCTTTGTGTGCTAAGAGATATGTGTTTTCACTATTGTATTGATCCTGTTTTTCATTAAATCAATATGATATGATCATATGCACTCAACCAAAGAGAGTTTAAGGAAATTTTTGAAGAGGAAATAAATGAGTATGGTGAACTTTTACTTCAAACTACTTCTCAATTATTTTATTTTTAGTGAAGAAATAGTTTTAGTTATAACAATAAACTTTATTTTCTTCCATTATAATATGAATGATTATAGAATCTTAATAACATGACTAGTTTACATGTGCATGGGTTTTATCATTTAAAAAAGGCAGTGAATATAGTTTCTCAGCCTGTTAATGTGTTACGTATAAATATAATTGGGAAGCGGAGGGAGATGGGTTTGGGAAGGTGAATAAATAGGTAGCAGTGGCCTGCCTAATAGTTTCTAACAATTTACCAGCCCTAACCTAAAAGGGTTGGTCACCCTGGTTTGAGGTATCACTCTCACAATAAGCTGAACTGCCGATGAGAAGAAATTCGCTGTTCAAATCTTGGTAGGGTGTACCGAGTGTGGTTTTCACTTACCCTCCATGCAAATGTAGGTATACTTCCTCTAGATTTAACCTTCCTTATTCCTAGCTCATTAGAATATGTAATACACATGTGTACAGCCCAAAAGGCTAGTAAGACACAATGTTAAAAGTAAAAAAAATAAAAAGTAGTGAAAAATTTAAAACTATTTAGAAATATTATTTTTTGACTTTTTGTTTAAGAATAAGGATATGTCTATATTAATTAGTAAATTTAGCTAAAACATAATAAAACCAAAAAGTAATTCCCTTACCCAATGCACTTTCCCACCTATCCTCACCGCCATCTAACGTTCATATTAAGGGTTCTCCCTTTCCCACTTTATTAATATTCCTTTTAAATACGATAAATCATAGTTTTGTCTCCATCAACTTTATTTTTCCAATTCAAAACCATTTTAAATTTGTTTTATATTCGAGCTTGCCGACTCAGTACAACTTGAACAATAAGGCTTGGCTGAGCTTGTACAAACAAGCCCAGGTCATCTTAATTCCTTCAGTGCAATCTTTTAACCATTCAATGATAAATATAGTGAAATAAAAATGAGCATGATAACACATAATCACATGAGGAATATCAATATTTTGATATAACGCAGGTGAAATTATAGAAAATGGCTTCACTATCCCATACTGCCCTATTATATATAGCTAGCCCCAACTGTAACACCCTTTTGTAGTGTTATTTTAAACACTATTTAATGTCAAGAAATATAATATTCTTAACTCAAGTTATAAAGAAAGAAGTAAACTATTGTTACTGTCTTATATAAAAAAAAGTTAACTTGCTTAGATAAGTATCAATAAAATCTTTGAAAAAGTTGAATGATAGCTATTAAAAGTTAGAAGTAAATAAATCCTGTTGTCATTCGACAATAAAAATTGTATTCTACAGTTTTAACAAGTGTACAGCTATTTATTATCTATTGCTAGTTTATGCTTTTGGCAAACCACTGTTAAGGTAAAGTAATTGATGTATGGGGCAGAAATTTTGGAAATCAGACCATCACATGAGGTGAAATATGTATTTTGGTATTAAAGGAAATCAAAATATTTCATTGTGTGCTCCATCTATGCATGTCTAGCTATACTAAATTTCAGCCACATACATTAATTACATTGCCTTAACAATGGTATGCAAAAAGTGTAAAATAACAAGGTTGACCATTTATAGTTCGTGAGCCATTATGATTTGAAATATTTGAATCACTTTTAAATGAGTATTTACATCTTATAAATATACACTTGTTAAAATTGTGCAGTAAAACTTATTATTGAATGATGGTAACCTTACTTTATATTGTGTATAAATAAAAATACACATAAGAACAAGATTGTATTGGTTACAAGTAATATTCTGTAATTTACACTCAATACTTAAAGAGAATGCATTGTCAGTGATGAGTTAATATGGCTTTGATGACCCCCAGCTCTTTTCATGACAGATAAATAGACAGAAGTGTGTACGTACAGTTGTAGGCACACTGTTGACTGCATGGTGAAGGACTTCCTGTAAATACTATATTAGCTATCAGCAGAAAGGGCTTCAAAATCAATAATGCTTTATTGCAATAATGTTTGTGGAGAAATGTTAAAACGTTGAAGGAAAAAAAACGTTAGTTTGAAGTGCAGCATGACACTATTTTATTTGAAACCCAGCCTTTATTTGTAATGTATATATATTTTCTTAAAGTTCTAGTGTCTATATTGCTTATTATTTACAATTTAAGCCTAGCTCTTGAAGATTTAGAAATATACAGGCATGAAATACTAACAGCCATCATTTAGCTGAAGACAATGTCTACAAAAAAGGATGTAAAAATATCCAAACACAAAGGTTTTTAAACTTCCTTCAGTTTCCATTTAGAGCAATGCTTACACAACCAATGAATAAACTAATTCATTTTCAGGTTTATGATTTAAAAACATTCTTTATACAGCCCCAATTACCACTTATTCCTCCAACAAATCGTTTCTAGATGTATCAAAGTTTTATATTTCTTCCTTTAGTCCAAAGTTGAAGGTTATTTTAAAATTTTGGGCATTATATATATATTTCAAAGTAATCAAATATATCCAATAAAAAATATATGATTAGAATTGTCAAGATTAAACATGTTTAAGTGTGATTTTTTACTCTGAATTTTAAACACTAATGAGTTAAGGTTTGGATTATAATATATATTTCCATTACGAGATGAATTTTCAAATAACATTTGTGTTTGTTCTAAGTAAAACTTATTGTTGAAAAAAAATGCTTGCTTGCCAACTTAAAAAGTGAGAATAGCTCAAATATTACCTTTTACATGTTTTGGTATCTATTAGGCCTCTAATTTGAGATTTGGATAGTTAAACCTATTGTTTACAAGTTATCTGGTTTATTGAATATTTTTCTCTATAAGACTATACTTCTCCTTCCTATTCTTTGTGTTATATATGTATATAAAAAAATTATTTTATTATGTCCTTGAAATAAAATTAATTTTAAAGAAATGGTCAGTAAATTACACACACATATTTTTTAGCCCACTCAACCATATCTCAAGCGACAAATGTGGTTCCAAAGAAGTAGATTACTGACCCCTGCAATAAACCCTTGCAACAACAATAAAATTTAAAAAAGTCAATCAAACAAAGCAGCCAGCGTGCAGTGCAAACATTTCCATCACCATTGTGCCAACCAAATAACACTTTGGTGCAACAGAACAGGTGCAAACTAGCCAACACAAAACTTCTATCAAATATATATCCATAAAAAATGATGCAACACTGAACTTACCCAAATAAATGAATATTCTTAGACCTATTTATCACTGTGAAGAAAAATAATTTTATAAACTGCCATATTAAAACATGAAACTCATATAATGGCACCTTCAAAATGAAGGTTTTATGGGTTTCACAACTGCATTATGTCAGAAAATTGATTTTATATTTAAAAATAATCTTAGCCATAAAAGAATATGGTGCAATATTCGGTAAGTAAACCATCTTTGAACATAAGAATATCAATATGAATTAATATTTAACTGAACTGAAAATAATATAACACTAATCCTTCATGTTTTTGTTCTATGATATAATTAGAAACATCAAGGTAAATAAATAGGTGTGTATGAAGTCACAACTATTTCAATCCAAATCGAATATGTGAAATATTCTTGAAGCGGAATCAAAGTCTGAATATTTTTTGTCAGCTGTTTTATTCTCGAAAATATATTGTATTTTAGTTATTAATATATCTTTTACACAATAAAATTACTTGGAAAATGTTTTGTTACACAATTGTTTGTATTATTAATTTTATTCTGATAAATCAAGTTACAAATAAACCACAACTAACTTACAATTAAATTACTTCATATTTTCTCCATATGAATATTGTTTTGTCTTATACATAACAGCTCAGAAAGGCAATAATTGATCACTATTGGCGAAGCTTCGTAATTGTAAAAGCCAGAATTTTTTTAAAGCAAAAGTGAAGTTGATATTTGTTTCAAAGCCAAGTCAAAGTTTTGAACCTTCGCACACCTCTATGAATAACATATTCTCAAACTCATTTAAAAGAAGTATATAAGTTTAATTTACACTAAGAATATCTCAAAAACATTTAGGAGTTAATGTGATACAGCGAGTTAAAGTATTATATTGGATAAAAGAGAAAGTGTGATCACACTGCTATTTAAGGGAGCTAAAGGAGCGCGGCAATAGTATAAAATAATGCCAATAGGATTTCATGCATGGCAATAGAAAAGCACTTGGTTCTCTCGTTCCACTACAATAAATCACATATTATTTTCAATACTGGTTCTAGAAAGTTAAAAGATTCATAAGATTAACTACAATTTTTGCAACCTAGTTAAATTGTAAACCTATAATGTGTGAGTGAATGAAACCAATTATTTTGTTTTGAAAATTAAATGCATACCGTGTATTGTCTTTCTTTTAATTAATGTGTGTATGTATCTGCCTCGGTGGTTGTATAGTCTTAAGGCAACACTCTCACAGTAGACTGGACTGCTAAGGATGGGGAGATCGAGGTTCGCAACTTGGTAGGGTGTACTGAGGGAAGTTTTTCCCCTCCTCCTCCATGCAAATGTGGGTATATTTCCTAAAAGTATAATCTTCCTTAACCCTAAAACCATTGTTTTGCGTTAGGTTGTTTAAATTTTAAGTGTGATTATATTCTGCTCTAAATATATTACCAAGGATATTAACACAAGAATAAACCAGGTCAAATGTTTAGGATCACCAAATTCTAGGTGTGGCTAACTTCATAAAGGCATAGCAATCAATACTATTAAATTGTAATTTCTGAGGGAAATTGGCAGTTAGCAATGTTGTAAATTAAGTTTACAGATGAAGCAGAAAGGCATGTTTGTTCTTTATTCCTTTCACATCATAACTAAAATGGTGAAATCTGTTCACACTAATGACAAGAAACAATACATATAGACAAATGAACGAACATCAACCGCATTAGGTATTTACTGCATGCAATTCTGAATAATTTGCTAATCTACTCGCAACAGTGTTTCTTACCGGTGTTGCTCCCAGAAAGTTCTTATATTTAGAACTGGCAAGCAGTAAAGTGATCACATTTTGTCTTTATATATGTTTAGTTAATGTAGTAAATTTAATACAAATAGAACCCAAGCACAGTGACGTGGTGTGCAGTGCCGCAAGGGAATCAAATCTTTTAAAAGCTGTAGCTGTGATATGTTCTCACGCACTTGTGGCCTATTTGACCACTCATACATTTGCTCTGGCCTCACACAGTATTCTCCTCGATACCTGGCCAATGAGTGTTCTACTGAGAGGTGTGAACAATTCACAGGCACAGTTTAACCTAACGCTGCTTACCCTGGCAGAACTTCACGACATACCATTGCAAACATACACAATGTTCTCACATTTGGGGCATAAAGGGATAGCAAGATTTGATTGAAATTCAAACCAAGTGAATGTTTGATTTGCAATCGACATCATAATAATAATAATAATAATAATAATAATAATAATAATAATAATAATAATAATAATAAATTGGCTCATCCAGGAAAGAGCGGGGAAAATATAGTTTTAAAATATCTCAATAATACACTAACACTAGAAACAGGAGTACCACTTTCACTGCTAGCATCATGGACAAAAGTATCACTTAACTCCACTATTAGCAGAAACAGGAGTATCACTTAACTTCACTATTAGCAGAAACAGGAGTATCACTTTACTCCCACTAATAGTAGAAACAGGAGTATCACTGTACCCCACTAAAACTATAAACAAAAGTACCACTTTAGCCCAACAAGAGTGTAACACTTAACTACACTCCCACTAGAAACAAAAGTATCACTTAACTCCACTCTCACTAGTAAAAGAAGTATCACTTAACTCCACTCTCACTAGTAAAAGAAGTATCACTTAACTCCACTCTCAATAGTAAAAGAAGTATCACTTAACTCCACTCTCACTAGTAAAAGAAGTATCACTTAACTCCACTCTCACTAGTAAAAGAAGTATCACTTAAATCCAATAGCACTAGAAACAAAAGTATCACTTTACTCCCCCACTGGTGCTGGCAGGATTCATTAATGGGGGGTAGAGGGTTAAGTTTCACTGACCAAATAAGCAGGGTCCATTGTTGTTTTTTTTCCATGGGAAAATTTGAAAATTTAAGTACTGCAACATGCAAATGGATCAAAAGAAATACAATGATATCAAAAATAATTTAAAATATATAAAAATGATCATAGTTCTGTAGTTATTAGGATAATTAAGTTTTAATGAACAAATTTGTATTCATGCATACTGCTATAATATACAAATATGCACGTTTCAATAAATTGTATTTTGGAAATTTGATTTATAAAATTATTTTGTGAGCTAAAATCTGAAAATTCAAATAAGCAGCTTGCACTAGCTCTTAACTCACAAAATCACTTTTGAAGTAATTCACTTTAGTCTTATGTTGATTTTCCTTGACTTCATAGAAAGTTCATTGAGAACTTCACCCTCCCCATATGGAAAAATCATATCTGGCCAGAAGTGATCAATATCTGGACCAGATATGCCCAGAATTGGAGCAGATATGGACCAGATCTGGGTAAAATCTGGCATTTTTCCACATGGGTCTGTAACTGACACCTCTTGATGTGTGTATATGAACCCCATTAAGTCTGTCTTCATTTGTAGAGTTCCTCATGTATGATTTCAACAGCTTTAGGGGCGAGAAATAGGTAGGTGGTAGCCTGGAACCCCCCCCCCGCCAACTCCCCAACTTGGATGCCCCAGTGTACTCCACTAACAATAGAAAAAAAATAGTACCACTTTCACTGCTAACACCAAGGGCAAATGTACCACTTTAGCCCAACAAGAGTGTATCACTTAACTCCACTCCCACTAGAAACAAAAGTATCACTTAACTCCACTCCCACTAGAAACAAAAGTATCACTTAACTCCACTCTCACTAGAAATAGGACTATCACTTTACTCCAGAGCATTAGAAAAGAGAGAATAGCTTAACTCCACAGCAACAGAAACCATAGTATCACTTTGCTCCACTAGGAATTACAACTATAAATGAGAGAATCCCTTAACTCCCCTAAAACTAGGGGTCATATTCAAGAACTTACTAAGTGTATGCTTAGCTTGGGTTTGCTTGCTTCATCATAGTTAAAAGATGAATATTGTGCTCAGGATCACACTATCGGCCCACTAAACATTAACTAAAGTTATTGCGTACTGCTCTAAAGCCAGAAGCATCACTAAAAAAAGAAAAAAAGAGTAGCCAATTACATTACTCAATACATCACTATAAACTAGAGCATCACTTTACTCCACAGCACCCAAAACAAGAGTTTCACAGTACTCCACATTACCAGAAACAAGAGTATCACTGTACTACACATCACTAGAAACAAGAATATCACTGTACTACACATCACTAGAAACAAGAATATCACTTTACTCCACAGCATCAGAAACAAGAATATCACTGTAATACACATCACTAGAAACAAGAATATCACTGTACTACACATCACTAGAAACAAGAATATCACTTTACTCCACAGCACCCGAAACAAGAGTATCACTTTACTCCACAGCATCAGAAACAAGAATATCACTTTACTCCACAGCATCAGAAACAAGAATATCACTTTACTCCACAGCATCAGAAACAAGAATATCACTGTACTACACATCACTAGAAACAAGAATATCACTTTACTCCACAGCACCCGAAACAAGAATATCACTTTACTCCACAGCATCAGAAACAAGAATATCACTTTACTCCACAGCATCAGAAACAAGAATATCACTTTACTCCACAGCATCAGAAACAAGAATATCACTGTACTACACATCACTAGAAACAAGAATATCACTTTACTCCACAGCACCCGAAACAAGAATATCACTTTACTCCACAGCATCAGAAACAAGAATATCACTGTACTACACATCACTAGAAACAAGAATATCACTGTACTACACATCACTAGAAACAAGAATATCACTTTACTCCACAGCACCCGAAACAAGAGTATCACAGTACTCCACATTACCAGAAACAAGAGTATCACTGTACTACACATCACTAGAAACAAGAATATCACTGTACTACACATCACTAGAAACAAGAATATCACTTTACTCCACAGCATCAGAAACAAGAATATCACTGTAATACACATCACTAGAAACAAGAATATCACTGTACTACACATCACTAGAAACAAGAATATCACTTTACTCCACAGCACCCGAAACAAGAGTATCACTTTACTCCACAGCATCAGAAACAAGAATATCACTTTACTCCACAGCATCAGAAACAAGAATATCACTTTACTCCACAGCATCAGAAACAAGAATATCACTGTACTACACATCACTAGAAACAAGAATATCACTTTACTCCACAGCACCCGAAACAAGAATATCACTTTACTCCACAGCATCAGAAACAAGAATATCACTTTACTCCACAGCATCAGAAACAAGAATATCACTTTACTCCACAGCATCAGAAACAAGAATATCACTGTACTACACATCACTAGAAACAAGAATATCACTTTACTCCACAGCACCCGAAACAAGAATATCACTTTACTCCACAGCATCAGAAACAAGAGTATCACTTTACTCCACAGCATCAGAAACAAGAGTATCACTTTACTCCACAGCACCAGAAACAAGAGTATCACTTTACACTACAGCACCAGAAACAAGAGTATCACTTTACTCCACATAACCAGACACAAGAGTATCACTTTAATTTATAGCACCAGAAACAAGAGTAGAGTGAAATCGCGTTTAATGGACACCTATGCATAATATACTCTTTAAAACAGACAATTTAAACATCTCCGGCATAATAAAACTGGCTCGAAAAGTGAAACAACATCTTAATAATGTACTTTCTAAATAACAGACACTGACACTGCTAGAAACATATACTCATCCATAAAAACTTCTGGATAGTATTTTGCTGTAGGAATGTCAGGGATGTCCCTGTCTTGTGCAAAGAGTGAGCAGTCCTGCCTTCACCCTTTAGGGAAAGTTTCTAAAATATACTATTGTGGTAATGAATAAGGTACCCCAAGCCAAGGTTGTAGGCCACCCACTCCCGTTTTCCAAGCCTTCAGTGGGGGTAGTTTCGACAGAATAGTCTATGATCATGTACACATATAGGCCTACAGTACACAACACCTACTATTCAAATTTAATTTTATTTGTGTATTATGTAATCTATACAGTAAGCTAAGTACAATATGTATTCATGTGTCATAATTATTACATATATAATACTCCACAATGCTGTAATTTGATTATTGTAGTTTAGTTAATATCCACAGTGTATAGGCTCATCTAGATTACATTGTGTTCAAATACTATGATTTGAAATATTTTCAAAAATGGACATTGTGTCTTCAATCTCGGAAGGTGTCTGATATTAAGAGCTATCACTGTATCACTTTACTGTGCTAACAGCTATCACTAGAAACATAGTACCACTTACCTATGCTACAGTTAACCCTAGAAACAAGAGTATCACTTTACTTTGCTAACAGCTAGCACTAGAAACAAGAGTATCACTTTACTTTGCTAACAGCTAACACTAGAAACATAGTACCACTTACCTATGCTACAGCTAACACTAGAAACATAGTACCACTTACCTATGCTACAGTTAACCCTAGAAACAAGAGTATAACTTTACTTTGCTAACAGCTAACACTAGAAACATAGGATCACTTCTCTTTGCTAACAGCTAACACTAGAAACATAGCTTTTAGCATAGGGAAGTAATACTAACACTAGTAACGAAGTATCACTTTACTTTGCTAGTAGTTTATTAACTCTGGTTAAGCAATTTCATAGCAAAATTTAAGAGTGACAGAACCTCTAAGATGCTACTAAAAAGTAATATTAAAAAAATGTTAGTAACTTTTCTTGATTAAAAGGTTTGTCTAATATTGACCTGAAAAGTTCAAAATTATTTATTAATAGTTTCATATAAGATAATATCTTAGATTTTTGTGAAAAACCAAAATAGCTGCCGATCAGGCCAAAGGGGTATTAAATTGCACACTATACCATAAAATATGTTAGCATTATTTTAACAGTAGAAAGAAAGATAGAACCATAAAAAATAATGGATTCAAAAACACTATAAGACAACCCATAACACCCAAATACGAGGGGTGTTCAAAAAGAAACCAAACTTTTGCTATAACATTTTTATTACTCATTGTACAACATTTTAAGCACTGTCACCCTCAAAGTAGTCTCCTCTTCTGGCAATACACTGTTCCCAACGTTGCTTCCATTTTTGGAAAGCCTCCTGGAACACACTTTGTAGGATGGCGCGCAGGTCTCTTGTCGCTATGTCCTGAATCTCCTCTGTGGTTTGGAAACGACGTCCTTTCAACGTGGTCTTAAGTTTGGGAAACAGGAAAAAGTCTGCTGGGGCTAGGTCCAAAGAATACGATGGATGGGGAACTATGGGAGTGTGATGTTTTGCTAGATAGCTGCGAACAAGGAGCGACGCGTCAGCCGGTGAATCGTCATGATACAACATCCAAGTCTGGTTTTCCCACAATTCAGGCCTCTTCCTGCGCACAGCATCCCTCAAACGCGCTAGAATTCCCTGGTAGACTTTCTTGTTTACCATCTGACCACGTAGTACAAATTCCTGATGGACAATGTATTTGAAGTCAAAAAACACAACCAACATCACCTTGATCTTTGACCGACTCATGCATGCTTTTTTTGGACAAGGAGACCCTTTGCCCACCCACTGCGACGACTGCACCTTCGTTTCAATATCATAGCCATAAACCCACGTCTCATCGCCTGTTACTATGTACTTAAGGAAGTTTTCATTGTCAATGGCAGTGGCAAGCAGTTCCTAGGTGATTTCAACACGGGTCTGTTTCTGATCGTCAGTCAACAAACGCGGCACGAGTTTTGCACTGACATGATGCATATCAAGTTTGTCACTCAAAATATGATGGCATGAGCCTACGCTGATGCCCACTTCATCAGCAACTTCTCGAACAGTTAAACAACGATTTCCAAGAATCACAACACGAACTTTCTCGACATGGTCATCATCTGTTGATGTGGAAGATCGTCCAGGCTTGGGATTGTCACTGACGGACATTCTGCCATGTTCAAAACGCTTAAAACACTCATAGCACAGCGTTCGACTCATACAGTCCTCCCCGTATACTTGGCTAAGCGATTGAAATGTCTCTGTAAAATTTTGCCAAGTTTGTAGCAAATTTTCACACACACACGTTGTTCTTCAAGCTCTTTCATTGTCCCTTTAGCACTAATCCGACGAATAGCTTGTGCACATGCTCACTTCAGCGGATGTAACTCGCCAACTAACGGTCAGAGCGAAACGCGGTAGATGGCAGTTTGTTGTCTAAACCTGCCACCACGTGCACTCAGTAGCCGCAGCGTGCTCCCTCTGCCGGTTGGCGAGCGATTTCAAAAGTTCGGTTTCTTTTTGAACACCCCTTGTATATTTTCAGTGTAAATTGAATAATTTGGAGTTGAGTCAGTCATGAATAGAATACTGAGAGAAACTATAGGAGAACAACTGAACTAAATTAACTGAACTAAAATATGTAAGAGTACTTTCTCATAATTTTAAAATTTAATTTATAAGCCTTAAAAAATTATTTTAATTACCTTTTTTCAATAAAAAATAAAACACAAACATAACTCTCACAGTTGTTACGGTATATGCACATTCATGTAAACATTTTGAGGTATAATAATCCTTGTAAATGCAATCAATTAAAGTAATGTAGTGTAGTGTAGGTCAAGTTTTGTTGTACTGACACACAATTCACTCACGCCAACATCACATAACAAAAACAAATCACAACATAGCTACACTTCATAGAAACACCAAGCAGGCATTGAACCAGATCACCAGAATAGGACAACCTGAACAATATTTACTATGGACTGGGTTGTACCTTTAATGAGCTTCACACACAAAAACATAACTAAATATAAATCATTGTTTAACTAAGAGGGACGACAGCCTGCACACTTACCTGAGGGATACTGGAACATAAATAGTTTAAATAAAACACTAAAAAATACAAAAACAGATTTTTTAAAATCTTTTATTCAAACAATTTCTACTCCAGTATCACTCGGATAAGTGTGCTGGGTATTTTTCCTAATCTAAACCAAGATTTATCCTAACGCTCTATTCCAAATAACCTAAATAGCAATAGAAAGTTAATGGATATTAAATCTGAGAATATGAAAAATAGGGGAAAAGGTGGTTTAAGCATGGGACAGTGTGCAAAGGATTATATACAAATTTCAAATTTTCACGGAATGGGGAACCTAACTAAGGTCAAACTGTTTGTTCGTCTATTAAGGTTACATTCTATTAATAGTTCATTCTTAGAGGGAGAAGTAAAAGGGGGCGTAACACATTAATTCAGAGGTGGGGGAGAGAAGAGATTGTTTTATTAAAGGGGGACATGTCACCTTATTTCCTTTGGTAACTAAGCCATTGAACAGTGGTGCACAAACTGCGAGCCCCATGCGGCCCTTAACCTCATTTTATAGGGCCCGCAAGATGGATAAGGAGAAAAGTGTTTAAGAGTCGATATAATATAAAATTGTGTTTGAAAACCCATCCAGAAAATCAAATTTTCTTGTTTCGCATCACCCATTGATTTATTGTAAATTAAATTAGTTTACATTAGATTATCAAAATAACAAAATAAATAACAAACCGATCGCTGCATATGCTGCGCCATCCAGGTTGGTGATAACGGTATTGGAGAAATGCTGTCTACGCGAGTTGTATCAGCAATTCTTATAATTTGGCTCAGTCAGTTGACGGTTGATGCCGATACGTTATTAATTATTATTGTTCACCAGCTGGCTTGGTATGATTAATTAATTTTGTAACATTTTATGACGATGTCTGTAAAAAAAAAGTCTAAAGTGACTGACGAGTGCCGTGTGTTTCAGGAGACATGAAGTGAGAGTTATTTGTTCATAGAATATAACGCCAAAGCAAAGCGTTTAATTTGTAAAGAAACAGTGAGTGTAATGAAAGAGTACAACACTAAGAGACATTACAATACAAAACATGCTGGCTCATACAACGCGTGGACTGAAAAATGATAAAGGATAATGTAAAAGAATTGCAACGTAAATTAACAATCCAACAAAATCTTTTTCGAAAAGTAACCGATGACTCGGAAATTGCAGTCAAGCAAATGTTGTTGTATCTAAAATTTTAGTAAAAAAAAAATGAAGACATATAAAAATGGAGATCAAGTTAAAATTGTTTTGGAAGAAGTGGCAAATGTAGCTGTCCCAGAGAAAAAAAGTACTATTTCAAAAATCAGTCTTAATAGTATGACAGTATCCAAAAGAGCAGAAACAATGGTATCAAACATTGAAAAAACATTGAAGGAAAGAGTTTTAGAATTAAGTACTTTTCATTGGCCATGGATGAAAGCATAGATGTCATTGACACTGCACAACTTTCAATTTTTATCTGTGGTGTTAATAGAAAGTTTAACATTACAGAGGAATTGCTGGTGTTGGTTCCTATGAAAGATAGGTACATCCAAAGGCTCAAACATTAATTGTGAAGTGAAAAAAATCTTGGAAAAGTATAATTTGAACCTAAAATTATTATATGGTATTCCAATAGATGGCGCCAACCATTGTGGGAAAGAAGCAAGGGGCTGTGGCACCATTAAAATGGAGCACGTGATGAAAGTAATGGTCAAAGTAATACATTTTCTTCATTCTAGAGGACTCACTCATAGGCAGTTGTGAGAATTCTTGTCAGATTTAGACTCTCAATATGATATTGTTTACTTTACACAAGTTTGTTGGCTTAGTGTTGCAAAAATGCTTAAAAGAGTGTATAAGCTGCGTCAAGAGATAATTCTCTTTTTAAAAAGTCATAGTGAGGATCTGGTAGCAGACTTTGGAGCGATGATTGGGTGTGTGATTTATATTTTTAGTGAGTCTAAAGGTCGGTTTCAAGATACGACAAAATTTGAGAAATCGAGTGACGTGTTTGCTGTATTTTTCACTACTGATGAATAATCATGCTCTAAAAAGGCAACATTATTCAGAACCACCTACTTATTTGAATATTTTATAATAAAGGAAATTGATAAAACTAAAGAAAAAGGAAAAATCAACTACTAAGAATAAATTTGATGAAGAAAGCCCACCTAGGGAAAGAGGAAAAATGTGGGAAGAGTACAATGCACAAAGGTGATATCTTCTTCCTTTCTTCTGTCTTCTATAGTAGAAGTAGTCACACACACACACACATTTTAACACAAATAGAATAATATTTCTGCATTGTTGCCTTTATCAAACACAAAGAAGAAGAAAGTACAAATAACACAAACAATGTATTCTTTTTACAGTTTCTTTTTAAAAATTCAAAATGAAGTAATCCATTGTTTGTGTTATTTGTACTTTCTTCTTTGTGTTTGATAAAGGCAACAATGCAGAAATATTATTCTATTTGTGTTAAAATGTGTGTGTGTCTACTTCTACTATAGAAGACAGAAGAAAGGAAGAAGATGTCACCTTTGTGCATTGTACTCTTCCCACATTTTTCCTCTTTCCCTAGGTGGGCTTTCTTCATCAAATTTATTCTTAGTAGTTGATTTTTCCTTTTTCTTTAGTTTTATCAATTTCCTCTATTATAAAATTATCTAGCCATTGGGCCACCTCATTTTTTAATACTTATTTTTTGTGATGAAACAGATCAAATCAAGAGATTGTTCCTGTCTGACTGATGAACATTTGGAGGGAAACTTGTGAATTGCTGTTTCTAGCATTGAACCAGATATTGACAGATTAATAAAAAAAAACAATGTCAAGTTTCTTATTAGGCCTGCTATAAAACGTAAACATGTTTGGTGGCCTATTTTATTCTTTTGTAAATCTGTGCATTCTTTAAAAAAATGTACTCTTTACAAATTAAAATGTTTATTTTGGAATCTAATACCTTAATTATAACATGTAATTTTAATATCACTCATAAGTGCGCTTTTCAAGAATAATTTTCTCACTATAACTTATAGGTTTATTGGTTAAATTTGGAAAAGTTAGATGTGTGTTTGGCAAGTGAGGGGGAGGTGGGTGGCCTTGTAAAAGTGGCCCTTGGGTGTTGAAAGGTTGTGCACCACTGTCCTTGAAGGTGAGGGAGAGGAAAACCTACAAAATAACGTATCCCTTTCTGTCTTTTTAATTAGGGATGTGAGAGAATCAAAGATATCTTGTAGATTTGAAAAAAAAAATTAGAAGAAAAAAAAAAATCTTGTGGTTAAAAATGAATTTCAAAAATTTGATAAATAAAACAAAAAAGAGGCAAAAATAATGGCCCTAAGAGATTAAAAAAAAAAAACCAAACCAGGAGTTTAATACTTCCAAAAATACCATAATAACCCAAATAGTCAGCATTTCCCCTCCAAAAACAGCCTTTGTTAAGAAATGTTTTGGTTATAAATATCATTTTTCAATATCAAACGTTAACAATATAAGCTTTTACACAACAAAATTAAATTATAAATGGTGTTCATTGTAATTACTTATCACTATTTTATTAATTGCATTTAAAATGTGTATGAGCTATATTTCGAGAATTTAAATGAACTATAAGACAATCTAAAGCAAACGCCAGCTCAAATGTCAAAAAAGAAATTATATATTTACTTTAGTAAACATAATTTACATTTTTGTACTTTGAAATGACATTTTCTCGTCTCATTCTCATATCTTGATACTTTTATATATTCCTGTCTCGAATTGAAAAAATGGTTCTCGCACATCCCTTTTTTTATAACAATTTTTTTTCTAAACTAAAGTTAATTTTCAAAATATATTCTGACTGTCAGATTAAAAAAATAAGTATTAAACCTACTATTATAAACTAAAACATTAACTCGTGTGTGCTGTAGCTGTCATGTTTGAAAAGTTGTGTCATCTTCAAAGCTGTGAGATAAATGTAGTGGACATTTTGCATATGTTGGCCATTAAACATTTTCACTATATATGCTAGTATCATCTTTATAAGGAATGCAAGGAGATAATCATAACTAATGTTATTAATATTAAATTTTAATTTGCATTAATAATCAACCTTAAAATAACCATTTGTGTCATTCTAAAAATTTGGTACTGATTAGCTTTCTGAGAAATGGACTGTGAAACAAGTTTAATGTTGTTGTTTTTTCAAAATCAAAGTGTTATTTAAATAACTTATATTCATGTATGGTACTCAATTATAACATAATAAAACAAATTATACAATCTACTTGGAAAAAGATCATAGAACATATTAAACATCTTGTTTAATAAACTGGTAATTAAGTAAACTTTTCAGAGGGCTCTCATTAAACTTAAGTGAACCATTTATTAGTATTCATGGTCATGTTAGCATACATAAGATATAATTATTTATATAAATAGTTTTTCATTCCCAGAAATTGGATTCGATATGCGACTATTGAGGGTTGTTTTACAACAATATGAACATATGAAATATTTATATCAAACTAGTCAGTAATTTTTTTACTACCCGTTCAGGTTATATGTCTATCTACTAGATACACTAATGGTTTGTATATCAGGAAGGTTTAATTGCGAGGAAGTGCACCCACATTTTCGTGGGAGGGTGGCAAACCATTTAGGAAAACCCTCCTCAGTGCACCCGAACGAGATCGAACCACACTCTCCCCGTCTTTGGCAATCTAGTCCAACACAAACATAGGACATTAGACCATGCAGCCACAGAAGCAGGTGAGTAAATGCTCTTTAATGAAAATATCAAAAGTTCTTTGTTCTTCCCTTTTGGTTAACATGCAATCAGTATTCTCCTGAAATTCATGGAATAACAAAGTTTCCTCATCTCAGGGTTGCCACTATTTTCTTAATACAAAACTCTCTATTTTCAGGTTTTCAAATAGGAATTCCCATTTCCTCATAAAATTTAGATTCAAGTAGAGAGGAATGAAATTTCATTTTTCATAAGAGTCACTAGAGAGAGAGGTCATGCCAATCGTGTTTAGAACAAAATGATTCGACTTTGGTAGAGATATTTAAAATGTTGCTATGCAGCCCTGTGTTTCAAGGATTAAAAAAGGGAGAGGGAGGAAGAAGATATATTATATTTAAATCAACATGATTATTTCTTTGGCTTCCTCTAGGGTTTTTTCCCCTCCAGAAAGTAAAAATATCCTATATTTTCCTGGTTCTCCAAGTGCATGGCAACCCTGCCATCAGTATATTCTTTGATTTGACAACAAAGTAATAGATCTATATCCTTCTTCCTCCGTTTCAAAAGGAAACAACTGAGATGACACAAGCACAACAGATGTTAAGCATCCCCTAGACATGATGGCTTGCAAAACCGACCTTTATAGTGTTTTTCAAGATTGTAAGTTCAGTTTAAAAAATTGCTCTTAGCGAACCCTGACCATGAGTGTGTGTGTTTTATTGTATGAATATATCGAATAGCCCTCTAATAACAGTTTATTTTTCTTTGTATCGAAGAAGTAGTGCCGATGTGTCATTTAAATATCTTTATATTCCAATGTTATCCAGTGGGCACACATACTAATATATTAAGATTTTGGTAGGATTTAAAAAAAATGTAAGTGTGTGTTTTTGCTATCCACAATGATAATCATTTTACTAAATTATTGGTGTTATCTATTAAAAATAACAACTACAGACCAATGAGTGAACGTATGAAAATAGTTTTAATACATTTTATATCTCTCACTAAGGAAAACCTCTCAGATAGTGGTACTGCTACACCCATGCCACTTGTTTAGCAACAAAACAATAAGCACTCACCTCCTCAGTGTCATACTGCATGCTCTCCAAGGACTCTCTGGAAGCACGTCGGCTTGTCCGCTCCTTGTTGCCGGAACTGCTACGCATCTTTTCTCGGAACTCAATCAGGATCGGCGACGTCACTTTTGCTTGCTTCACAATGTCCAGAGCCTGCAAACCAAGGATACATCCCAACTTACTTTGTTATTAATGCAATTTAGAACAAGGTTATCCTTCGATTAACGCGAAGGAGAGGAGAAGAAAAAACACATCAAACATTGGCTGGGGAGGAGTGTAAATTAGTAAAAAAACACAACCAAAGTGTGGCTAGTTAGTTTTTACTCCAAAATCCATGGTCAAAGTCGGGTATGTTATCTGTAAAATGTTGGTTAGACAAGGTTAAATATTATGTAAAAGCTTGTTTTGTGTTTTTTTTTTTAATTTGATTCAAATCTATTACAAAAATAAATATCATTATAATTCTTGTATAAAACCTTTTCCAAGTCAGTGAACAAAAACAAAAAACCTTAACATATCTTTAATTATTTTGGGAAAGAGTTTAAATGATCTGGACAATGCCAAAGATTACACTTGACATGAACTTTAAATCAGACACTTACTCTACTTTAAGACTAATGTGGCTATCAAGATTTACTGATATTAGAATTAAAGACCCTCAAATTAAGCACCATACCCCCACACTTATTAGTTGTAAACAGGGGCGGATTTTAATTAGGTAACTAACTACCTAAATATGGTAAAAGAATTACCAATATCATGACATTAAGACACTATAAAGTAACTTCAAATTACCAAAAATTACAAAAAAGTCTACTTATGTCCATTCCTTAAAAGTTAAATGAAAATAGATCTGAGTATAGCGAAATAGTTTTAGCAAATAAGTAGTTACATTTCAATAAACATGAATGTTGATTTACAGATATCAGCTTTGGAAGCAATAGCTAAGGTTAAAGTCAATTTGAAGCTTATATTATTATATTGTCAGTTTAATGATTGTGTGGAGAAAAATATTTTGTTTGAGTATTCATAAATTTACAAATCATCAATATTAAAATAAAAAAATAATCAAAAGTTTGAAAATATGATTTGAAAATACAAAAATAATTTAAAATGACCACATTACTAAATCAATTACTAAAAAACCTATTAAATCTCTATAAGGAAAACCTCTTTTCGCTTTATGAGGTAATTGTATTATATTTAGAAGAAGGTAGAGAAAAGGTGGACAGAAACATATAAAAGGGCCGAACACAACATGGCTTTTACAATGAAAATAAGAACACAATTCATACTTTACATTGTTGCTATTGGATAAAGAAGAAATGGTTGTTTCTTAAAGAAATTCGATTGTCACCGCCATTGTCCAATGGCAGCAATGTAAAGTGTGAACTGTGTTCATCTTTTCATTGTAAAAGCCATGTTGTGTTCATCCATTGTATATGTTTCTGTCCACCTTTCCTATACTTTCTTCCAAATAAAAAACCTATTAAAGAGAAATTTCCACAATTAGGGGATCATTAAGAGTTTATGTGCACATGAATGTTGTCTGTTAAAAAAAAGTCGCGCTATCAGAATGTGGGCCTTGATTATGACTATGCAAGATGGCATGTAAGGATTTTAAAAAGGTTTGTGATGTGTGTTAATATTTTTAATGTTATTTGTACCATATTTTCTACATTTCCACAATTTTTAATAAAGGCAATTTCAAGAACCGTTTTGTCACAAGATGATTAAAAATGTGAGCTGAGAGCATGAGTTACCTCTTTGCGCGACCGTAGCGCACAGTCCTCCAGGGTTTCAGCAGCCTCGTACTTGCCCTGTCGGCGGTAGAGAGCACCAAGGTTCTTAAGTGTGGTGGTGACGGTGGGGGAATCCACTTTGGCTGCCTTGTGCCAGCCCCCGTACTCCCCGTATGGCACATTCTCCTTGTTCCGGTGCTTGTTCTCCTCCCGTTCCTCCGCTACTTGCCAGATGGGCTTGTTGTCCCCTGCAGGGCAAACAACAAACGCACGTCGCCGCTGCTCAACAAACACATTGTTAAAACACAGCTCTCATGAGAATGAATGTAAAATAAAAATATTTGAGTGATATTATATTTTTGCATACAAATCTTGTTTAAGCATTTTAAACTGTTGTGAATATTTAATCAATTTTTTGAGTCAAATCCCTTTCAGTTACAAAATATATATATATATATATATATATCAGAGTTTTCAAAAATAAGAATCACTTAGTTTGTGGGGTTGGAAAAATGTGTACAGCCTTCTAAAAATTCACAAATCATCATCAACTATTTCCAGCCTGTGCCTGGGTCAGTTTAGTAAAATGCCTTCATCTTCGTCTATCCTTTCACCCCTTTTCCTTCTGATTCACAAATGAGAGTAAAAAAATAGTATTATGTATTATAAAATAGATGCTGACATGATATGGTATGCATTGGCGGCTGTGGAGAATTTGTTAGCATGATAATCATTTTCTTGCTGTAATCTTAGGACAAAATATGATGTATGCTATTAAGTATTAATTTTTTGTGTGTATGTGTATATATTAGATTAAATTAAATTTATAATGTTCATTCTCATGAGACGCATGCACCACAAATAAGAAAAATGTTAAAAGTAGCTAATTAAAAGAAAATATAAGTAATTTGAACAGTAAAAAAAGGGTGTATTAGTATTTTATTTTGAGTAGTATGTTTTTTTATAAGTATGAAATATATAAGTTTAATGTGTTTTGTATAAGCATGAAATAGATTAGTTTAACTAACAAGATTTGAAATCAAAATCCAACAGCCTAGCTCAGTCAGTAGCATGTCTTTTTACTGAGCAAGGGGTGGGTCCCAGGTTTGATTTCCAGCATGGCTGAAAAATGTATCATTGGTCAAATATGGGTTTACCCTTTCCCAGTGATGAATTAACAGCCGGGGACTGGATGTTGTGTCTGTCCTAGTCTTAGAGAGATTATAAACCATATGAAGCTACAGCAGGCCTAACAAGTCGGTAATGGAAAATATATGACTTAAGAAAATGACATACGCCACAGGCGGGAAACAATAATGCATGTAAAATAAAAAAATTAAATCAAAACAATATAAGGCCAGCTTACCCTGTGTAGGTTCATTATTCTTGACAATCCACCAGAACACAATTATTTTTAACGAAAACATTCTACTTTTTTCTTTCAAGTTTTCAATTTAAAAGACAGGAGCTCTGAAGTCAATTGTATTTATGAAAGCTTAATATAAATGTATTTGTAAAAACCTGTGGTCGTCTGTATCTTGGTATGTATCTCAACAGAACATCAAGCTAAACTGGACTTTTACTTTTCAATTCCAAATAATCTTCGATGAATAGCTCAGCACTTCACAATTACAATAATTTGGGAAGGGTTGATACCAACATTTTTAAAGTCACGGTCAAATGACTTTGGGTTTCAATTATTTATTTTTAAATCCTATAAATAACTAATAAACAGTAAAATACAACACTAAGCTTTGTATTAAATAAAATAACAAAAAAGGCATTGGTTTCCCAATACACTGTAGTAATTTGTCTATGTTTGCCATGTCAGTTTTTCTTCTTTTAGCCACCTAGGTTCAACCCCAGGTCAACAAGTGTCTAAGAGAATAAGTTAAAAACATAAATAAAGTAGTATGTAGTTATGGAACTGAAATAAATAAGTCTGAAAAGAAATATATTTTAAAGTGTCAATTTTGGACTTTATTAAATTCCAGATAATGAAAAGCAAATGAAAGAGCAGTTTTGATTTTGTGAAAGGATGTCTTTGTTAGTTTTTTGATTTTCATAGTTTGGTTGATCATGAACAATTTTATATATATTTATTTTATGTCAACATAATGCATTCCAGTTTCTAATAATACACTTTTTTCAAAATTTAAGTTGGTTTTTTAGTTCTCAAGTAAAGAAGTGGTGTAATTGGACTAGCCTAGCTCTAAAATACATACGAGTTCAATAATTAATGTTTGAACCAGGGTTGTGCAGTCTGAATCATGGAGATGGAAGTAGTTTTGGGTGTAGTTGGAGTCAGTAAAAATATACTGGCTCCGACTCCAAAATAGAAACCTATAATACTATCACACTATATTATGATAAATATATCTTAATTTTGTACCTTCTTTAATTTTGTAGGGCCAATATTTGTAATTACCACTGACAAATTTACTAAAATATCAATTCACAATGCCAAAGATACTTCCGATGAGGTTGTTTGTATTTGAACATTTCACTATGGTACATTTGTTATTACTAATTAATATACATTAGCCATTTATGAAGGAGTCGGAGTCTGACAGTAGAAAATTAGAGGAGTATGAGTCAAAGGCTTGGCATATCGATGCCATAGCCTTGGGTTAAACACAAAACGTTTTTCAAATGTGAAAAGAGGTTTATTTTAAAATGTTATATGATAAAAAGTGATTTGTGTACATTAAAATATAATTTATTATATTCAGAATGTTTAATAATTCCTACAATACCAAACCTATCAAGTCAGTTTGGAATTCTAATAATACAAATCTTTTTAAAAATTCTACTAAAATATATCTACAAAATGTCTTTAATAACTAAATAATGTTGTTGTACAACTAACTATAAAAGGAGGTTATAAGATTAATAAAAGTTTTAAACTGTAACAAAGAAGAATAGTATTTGTCCAAAGGTTTTTTGATATAAATTGGGAGTGTTATTTCAATTGTCTAACCTCTTGTCTCAACACTCTGGAGGCCAGAGTTCAATCCCAAATGAGCACACAGTTTTAATTCCCATTAAGTGGTTCTCTGTTTTCACTACAGGTGACTCATGTGGATTTATAAAATCCAACCATTTTCTCAAATTTACTTAGATGACGTGGTTAATTCTATAATAATCCATCAAAGTGGCATAAGAGCACACAAGCAAATATTTATTAAAGACCACCAAACTATGTTTCAAAATGATAAGCACCTTATCATCACCTTCAGTCAGTGAGAACAGGATGTCATGTCAATATAAATAATAAGTGATTTTACTAATTTGCTATACAGTCGAACTTGGGTTACAGCACCATTGAAGGGGCCAAACTAATTTTGATTTTAGATCAGAGTGACATTATAAAAGAGGTACCAACAGAACACTTTTAATAACTTTTAAGAAAGGAAATTCCCCAAATTTTAAATTGCATTTAATTTATAAATGGAGAGTATTAAAAAAAAAACATGCACTGTATCTATATAACTAACATTTAGATCTGTTGCCCGCAGTAATCTGTAATTTTCTTTTGAGCTCTACTTTCTGTAAAATAAATTCTTTCTGTTGTGTTGTATAGCTACTCTCATTGCTTCCTGTAATGTTGGACCAACAATGTCGTCCTCTTCCACTTGTTTGGTCTCTTCTTCGGCACTATCTTCTGCCTCTGTTTTTTTTTTTTACTTCGGCAATCATTTCTGAATCACTCAACATTAGAAATGTTTCTACGTGGTCATCCACTGAAACATAGAAATCAGGCTTATTTCCAAATTCTTTCACATGGAATTGATTAACTTGCTTTTAGGGTGGTAGGTCGTCTTACCTTTCTTCTTCATCAACATCATCATCGGGTAAATTAGTGTGTGTGAGTTGTGCTTTACTAAAGCAATTTTGCAATCATCTGTTGTGTTACTCTTCCAAGCGTCGTCCAGGAATTTTATTGCATCTAACACAGAAATTGTTACAGGTTTCGCCGTGTCCATACAAAAAATAATTGTTTTTAAAAGTTGCTTGCGGTAGTGACACTTAAGGCTTCTAGTGACACCATGATCCATAGCAGGACATTTGTACTGTTTGCCGGTAAAAAAAACCCTAGATTAATGTTGGGAAAATTTAACCTTAGATGAGCTGCGCAGTTGTCGACTATGATTATAACTTTTTTGTTTTTCAACGACAGCTCTTTTTCCCACTTTCTTAGTTCATCTTCAAAAACACTAAACGTCATCCACGCTTTTTGGTTGACAGTGTAGCTTACGGGAAGTTTTTTTAATGTGTTTAAAACACCTAGGATGCAGACTTTTCCCAATAACTAGAAGTTTCCTTTTTTCGGTTCCCATCATGTTCGCACAAACAAAAGCTGTAACTCTTTGACTAGAAAACTTCCCACCAATATACTTTTCGTTTTTAATTTTGAGAATCTTATATGGTGTTAACTTATAAAAAAAATCCTGTTTCGTCTCCATTAAAGATGCCTTCATCTTTATATGATCGGCTAAGGTCTGACCAAGTGATAGGTACCCAATCGTCTGTAACGTTTAGATTCACGCTTTTTGCCTCACCACAAATTTTAGTAAAGAAAATTGACTGTCAGGCTTTAAAGCAATCCAGCCATCCGTTGAAGCATGTAAATTCAATAATAAACAGTTTTACAAATTCTGTAGCCTTTTCTTTCACACACAGAAATATCTGAACTTTGGCACTGTTTTAACCACTTCAAAAATGTTGCATCCACATCAGTATGTTCACATTTCCTAGTTTAATTTTTTCCCCATCTTCTTTAAATGCCTTTAATATTGTTTTTCCATCCATTTTCCCATGATCTAATGACACGTACTTTCTCTTGAATAGACAGAACTTTTCTTTTTGCACTACAACTTGGCATGATTATAAAAAATGTAAGGCTACATATAATAACCACCAAATGACTATACAATGACTACCAAAACTAACGTTAAACTTATAAAACACACAAAAAACCTTGGCCTTGAGCTTAGAGGTGCGAGACCATTTCAGTCAGCTCAGTGACACTGAAGGAGGGTTATTCTTTTCTTCATTTTGACCTTGATGCACCCACAGTCCCACCCCTCCCCCAATCCTCTCCACGAATTTGTTTTGCCATTTAGTATATTATTAGACCAGCACAGTTTATGACCAGTACACTCCCAGCTTGCTATAAAATAGACCTCTATAGGAATTGGCTATTCTTTTCAGTTGGTTTGTTTTACATATATGTAAATTTAAATACAATTTAAAGTTAAATATCTAAAAAGTTTTTGACGCTACAACCGAGTGGTAGTGACGCTAAAACAGAGGTTATCATAACATTAATAGATGACAGTTTGACCGGAGTGCTGAAAAAATGACGCTACGCCAGAGTTGACGGAATAGCCGAGGCTGCTATAACCAGGTTTGACGGTAGTAATAGTGAAGAAAAACATGAGATTTTATTTTGGCATAAAATTAAATTAAAATAAAACATTAACAAGGTAAACATAATTCAACTACAATAGTGGCTATTATTATTATTTATAAATTCAACATTTTAGTTTGATTCCCAGCATGGCCAAAAAATTTTCATTGGCGAACATATGGATCTTAAGATAGATTATAAGGCATATGAAGCTATGACAGGACTAGAAAGCCGGTAGTGGATAATATAAGCCTTGAATAAAAAAACTGACCCAAGCCACAGGTTGGAAATAGTAATGGATGTAAAAAAAAAGCCTAATCTAGGAAAAAGGGATAAAGATAATAGTTTTGAGAGAATACCCACTTCAATATGGGAAGACCCGCCTTGATGGCGTAGTTGGCTAACGCGCTTGTCATGTTGAGCTCGACTGCTGAGGATGGGGAGATCGAGGTTCGAATCTCGGTCGGGTGAATTGGGGGAGGTTTTTCCTAAATGGTTTTCCACTCTCCCTCCACGAAAATGCGGGTTCACTTCCTCTTAGTCAACCTACACAATTCCTAATCCATTAGCATAATTAGTACTGAACGGGTAGTAAGACGCGGTGCTAATTATTATTATTATTATTATGGGAAGAGTATGGGAAAACAACCTTTAGACACATGACTGAGATTTGAAGTGTGAGAGAGCGTAATTCCATACTATAATTAGAACCATTAGAGAATATACCTAAAATAAATTAAGAAACCAAGATATATTTTTCTTTAAAATCTCAACTTTTAAGGTTGTTACTTGCATTAATGGTCACACGGTCTAACAAGTCACGCATTTGCCAGAGATGGGTAGATTGGGTTTTGAATCCCTCTGGTTTACTGAAGATGGTTTTTTGCAATGGTTCACCCCTCTCCCTCCAAGTTAATGCAAGTATATTTACTCAATTGATACCTTCCTCTTTCCTAATTCATTAGCAAAATTAATATATTTGTACTAATCTGAATGCATAGTAAGATGGGGTCTGAAGGGAAGCATGGGGGTGAGGTGGCGTCGTTTTTAAGGGTTTGGCAAACATAAATTTCACCAAGCTTAATAATGATCAGTAAATAAAAAATGTTGTGCAAGCTAAAAATCAGGGAGTGTAGCCAGAACATGAACTGATGGGGGTGTAGCCAGAACATGAACTGATGGGAGTGTAGCCAGAACATGAACTGATGGGAGTGTAGCCAGAACATGAACTGATGGGAGTGTAGCCAGAACATGAACTGATAACTGACATTAACAACTATTTTTAAGGCACTGAAATCGGAACCCTAAAAACCCTATTTTGAAGAACCGGAACTATAACTGGAACCATTAAATAATTTTAGATTCATAAAAATTCTAAAAGGTTCTTAAAGGTTCATAGTTTTACAGAAAGGTATATAATTTTGATAAGTTGAGCACATTTTTTTTCTTTCCTTAGCTTAATTTAATTTTGAAAAGTGGTGTTTTCCCCTTTCTCAGTAAGTTATGAAAGCGATTGATATATTTTAGTTTATTACTTTGTTTGAAAACTCTTTTCTAAAATGATTAGTAAAGGGTTAATGAACCACTAATGAGTTTAGATTCCACAGGAATGTCATTATTGTCACATTGTTCACTGTTTTCTCACTTTAATGTTTTGCTAGAGGTTTAAGAAGATGTATTTAGCTTTGATAAACAGCAGCTTCCTTAGAAGGTGAAATACTGAAATTAAGAAGTCATCTCTTTTGGACAAGCCTAGTTAGTTCCTGGAAGTGAAAACTGATAATGTGGCAGTTAGTTGAAAAGTTTATTTTTATAATAGCGGGAAAAGGGAGATGGAGGGTGGCAAAATTCAAACTTTAAATTCTTCCACTCATGTTTAAATTAAGAAGTAGCTCAGTAAATGTGTTCCTTGTGTACAATGCAGAGGTGATTTTTTTTGTTTTTTTGTTAGTAAGTGGTTTAAATAATATTATTGATGAGGCACGTTAAATAAACCTAGTTCAGAAGATTTTGACTTTGGGATTGATGGTGACAGACCAAAATGCAAATTAGGTGGATGCACTATTGTTATTAAGGTACGATATAATTTTTTTTTTTAATCTAGCAATACTTTTGATTCAACGTGTTACTTCCAAAGTGGTTTTCAACTTTCCTCCCATGCAAATGAAGATACACATCCTCTAAATAAAAAAATATAACCTTCCTAATTAGTTAAACACCATTATCGAAATTAGTACATCAACGGAGCCCAAACGGATAGAAAGACGCTATAACATTTATTGTGCTCTAACTGTAACCTTTAAAATGTTTGTTTAGAAAACAAGAACCAGAACCGATAAAAATTTTGGTTCGACTCCCTGCTAAAAATAAAGAAATGATGGGGTAGTGAACATGTTACAAATAAATCATCACGATACAACACATAAATCACACCTTTTTTTTTTTTTAAAAAGTATATAATATGCACTGTGTTTATGAAAACACTTGAGAATAAAAGGTCCGAGTGTTCAGTGAATGGTGAAACTAAATATAAGAAATAATTTATTTAGAGTGAGAATTGTAATGATCAATGAACAATTTAAATTGGATACATCAATTAGTTACAACATTATCTCCTGTCACCAAAATGTTGAAGCAATCTATGTTATAAAATAATAAATCCCCATTTATGTCAACTCGCTTTGGAAATGTCTTCCTTAGTTAAGTTGTTCAATTCCCAACATGGCCGAAAATTTGTAATTGATGAAAATAAGGGTTTACCCTTTCACATTGATAAATAAACAACTGGGGACTGGATGTTGTGCCTGTCTGGTCTTAAGTTAGATTATAAGGCATAGGCCTAGCCATCCAGTAGTGGAAAATATATGGTTTGAATAAAAAAGTGACCCAAACCATAGGCTGTGAAAAATAATGGATGTAAATTTGGAAATTTCTGTAAATTATGAATTTTTAAATGCCTTACGATACAATTTTTGATAAAAAAAAAGAAGTTAAAAACTTAAAATGTTAGTTATTGGAATTTGACTCTGGGTAACTGGCATTTAGTGAAAAACTTGGTATAACATAATATATTTAAAAAAATAGTTTAGACTTATCATGTCTTAAGAATATGTATTTAATTGAATGATAAGATTTAATTTTAATATCTCAACTAAGTGTTAATACACTTTATAGATATTGAAACTACCTAAGTTTGAATTTCTCAAACCTAAAAATAGTGTGTTTCTCGTTATTTTACAAGCAGAGCTTTAATTTTATTTTTATAATTTATAATTTCACTTATTTCCTACTAAATTCTTGAAATATTAAAGACAACTGTGATGGCAATATTCGAAAAATCACATAGACTAGAAGATAAAGCTATTAGTTTAGTTTGCACTCCATATTTCATAAATCATTGCAAAAGTCTGAAAATTCCAATCAAACTAAATTGATTGATTTTTCTTCCTTTTTGGGGGGTGGGGGGTGGGGGGCGGAGTGAGTATGGACACTGTCAACTTTAATTATTATTATTATCATCATCATCACCGCGTAATACTACCAGTTCAGGTTATACGCGTCAACTTAATTAAATTGGATTTTAACATTTTAACTCTCCTATACTTCACAAACACTGAATACCAGAGATAAATGTTGTCCCTGGAACCAACATTTGTGGCTAAATGAAGTGGCACAATAAATACAAATAAAGCAAAAATAATTTAACTTGCAAGGAAATGTATTTTTTTTTTAAATACCAACAATCAAGTACAGAATCAACATGAATTAATGTTTATATAAAAAACAAAATAAAAATATTTACAACAAAAAAATATTGAAAAGTATTGTATAGTAAAAATAGTTGCAAATATCCCTCTTGAGTTTAATCAATATTAAGCTCAAAGCACCAGCTGTGTTACATAATTTAATTTAAAAATTAAATAGTGTTATAGACCTTAGTTAAAGCATATATTTAAAACAGTAGCAGAAAGTAAAAATATTTGGATTGTTGTTGAAATTGTTTGATATTTATTTAAAGAAACCAAAGAGTTTTTGAAAAATCAAGATTTTTAAGACTTAAATCAAAACTAATTTTATATTGTACATGATAAATAAAGCTGAAGTCTGAAAAACTTAAAAACTTTGCTTTTATATCTTACAAACATAATATAAACAAGAAAATATAAACAAATATTGCTATTTTTTTTATAAAATAAATATTTAAACTATTAAATTATTAACTAAGGAAATTAAAACTTTTTTCCCTACTACGCAATATATACATTAGTGGTTAAATAGATACAATCCAAAGCACACAGCTAGTCTAATTAAATTTAGGAACATAAAAACCAAATACACAGAGAGAAAAAAAGTACTTTAGTGCACAAAAATAATATCACAAGATAAATAATTATTGTAAGCCATTTATAGTAATTTTTACAAATTACATCAGAGAGTTGTGTGTTTGTAAAATAGTAAACGTAAAATATGAATAGTTTTATTTTCTTTGAAATCATATGTCTAAAAATATTAAGTTATTTAACATTTTAGAAAACATTCTAAACAATCATTTACCTACATGTTTTTGGTCAACTTAATTGGTTTTTAAATTCAAATATGCAACAAATCTAAATATAAATCTCAGTGTTATTAAAATATAATGGTATCTACTCAACTTGCTTATTGAAATTCCTGACTTTTTCAGTGATTTTCCCTGATCATTTCCTAAAATTACCGATTCAAATGTATATTTAGTATCCAGCAGCTAATCATAAACACACAAATCGGTTGGTTAACAGTAGCCTCGTTGCGGACTATTATTGAAATAAATTAGCGGTGACTCTCAAACTACTTGGTGGTAATTTGGATTTTACTTGAATCACTTTTTAGTATTATTTGGGTAGCTTTGTGGGCAAAAGGCCTTAGAAGACATGTAAGCCTAACTTGCTAAGATTCTAAAAAAAAGCTATCTGCCACAACTATTGCCTACCCTCTGCTTAACCTATTCAATCTAACCCTTTAGAGTAATTCAGTGGTGACAAACCTAACATATGTCTTTAAAATACCACAAACATAAAACAAAACAAATATGATTCAAGTTTAGAATCAGACAATGTTTGTATGTAAATACAAAATATAAAATTTGTATTAAATTGCAATCTTATAAATCAAATTTTATTTAGAGTTGTAAATGTTTATGACCAGAAGGAAAACATCCCACATGCATTAATCACAATATGATATAATAAATTACTAGATTTTTTGGTTTTTCTATTTGTACCAATCATATTTTCATATGTTTTCCTCCATATATAAAATAATTACACCTCAAAAAGTGAGAAACAGCAGTTCCTAGTGTTAGTGCTAATTAATAGTTATAATTAATTTGTGCATTTGGTAAAGTTTCATTTTTTTTTCTCTTACCAAGGTTTGAGATACTTTTTCATTCACTGCATTTCATTAATATGAAAAATAATTTATTTTAATAAGAGCTGAGATAATATTGTCCTAATAAGTTCGTACAAAGATGAACAAAATCAAAATCAACTACAAAACATCTAACTAAATCATAATTGATGTTTTAAAATAAGTATTTACTCAATACTTTTGTAAAATTAATTCCCTGAGATCTTAGTATTTATTCATCCATTGACAAGTTTAAATTTTAAAAAATTAATATAATATCACATGACTATAATCCAATTTTCTTACGAATGGACATTCCTAAGAGCAAGTAACTAGACATACTTTCACATATTCATACGTTAAGTCAAGTTATTCAGTTGTCACTTTTGATAAATATTATCAATACCTATAAAAAATAAAATAGTAAAATGTTATTAATATTGACTGCAAAAAAATGTGTCAGTATTTTCTAAAAGATGCACCAAAAGTTTATTCGTAAGAAAATTATGGTATCGATTTATTCATTATTTTGCTTGAATATTTTTATATTTTAAAATAAACAAGACAAATAGGTTTTATGACTAGGCTATTATATAAAGGCACCAAGTAAGTTAAGGCACTTTTGAATTAGGGTGGAAACATAAAATAAATCATAACATAGCTAAGAAACTATTTCCCCCACTTTGGTATAAAACAAATTAGCGAAGAAGTTTTCATTTCACAAAATAATTATGACAAAGTCTACTAAATAATTTAAAAAAAAAAAAGCTTAGGCCAAACTTTGAATTTTTAAAGTAAAGAGAATGGAATGCTTCAAGTTTAATTTGCCACTAAACAAAATAAGATTGTTATTATTATTATTTTATATTCACTAAAACAAGTGACACATTTTTCAAACACTAAGATATAAGTGCCCTGCATAACTATCCGATTATTATGAAAATATACATTATTATTATTATTTTGTGTCAGAGAAATGAATGAATCGTTGAATAAATAATTTGGCATCAATGAGGTATTGTAAGCCAGCTTATAACGTGAAAATCCAATCCTTTAAGAACACAAATATTATTAATACCACAATATTACTTAAGGGTGTGTGAAATTTTTGTATTTCAATGACTCTTATAGGCCAGTGAACCTTAAATGGACTCTTAACCTTCATATATTTCTAATTATTTAGATTTTATTATATTTCTTATTTCAAAATGTCCCATCTCTAAGATTTACTATTAAGTATTAAAGCAGAACATTAATCCTTTTTAAAATTTACACAAAAATGTAACTGTCATTTGATTCCAGAGGTCTCTCAAGTCACTAGAGTTTCCAAATTCCACGAATCACTGTTTCACAACTTGAGTCTTCACTTGCGGCAAGTTTTCTGTTGCACGGTCAGGAAATAATTGAAATTAAACACTAACTAAATAAACTCACCTAACTAAAATAAATGATAAAAATAAAATCAGACAAAAAAGAAACAATAACTTAAAGGAAAAATCCATAAAATTATTAAACCCTCGCCAGTAAAAACTACTATAAAATAACATTAAAAATCTCTATTTTAAATAAAATGTAGCCTAAGTTTCTCTTTTGAAGATCTAAATCCAGATCACTGTAGTTTACATGATGGTTTAGATAAGAATGAAATTAAAACAGTCATGAACTTATGAAACATTATCTTAAATTATTTATAGTTTATATGTAACTTTATTTATACTATTTCAAATTGATTTTTAAGGAAAGTTTAGTGGGTTGTTTTTTCAACTAAGGACTTGCACAATATAGTATGAAATAGTAAAAGGCAGGACAACAACAAAATTATAATCGCTTGTATGGAGTTCAAATACGTTTTAAATTGTCACCAAACTACTAGGCAAGAAGGCTTATAAAAGGGAACAAACACAATATGGCTTCCACAATGAAAAGAAGAACACAGTTCACACTTTACACTGCTGCCACTGGACAAAGAGGTATTGGCTGCCTCTTTAAGAAAATTGATCCGTCACCGCCCAATCCCCCGAACTAGGTTTCATTCTATCGGAACTTACCTTCTTTCAAATATATATTACAAATTACCTCAAAAAGCGAAAAGGTGTTTTCCTTTAAGAGATATAGGCAAGCAAGAAGGCTGTAATTATTATATGGAATGATGATGTTTATGACTTTTATCTGTTAATATAATGTTGTGAGACAACTTTTAATGTTAACAGCTTTATGTACCAATATTTCTTAGATGGGATAAATAAGACCAGAGATTACAATGTTGGTAAAGGAAGGATAAAAAGGCTCCAGATCATTTCAAGATCACTGACTAATTAAAATATCAATCATAATACATCTTTAATAACACAATGTTATAGGGTTTATTGTCCTTGTTAATTTAGAATAGTAATCTGTCAGCAATTACTTCATTTTGATCATAATACAGAGTATAAATACTGTACAATAATGTAAAGTAAGTAAGTGATGGGAAACCAACCTGAAAGAATAGTTAGGTTAGGCCTAGATAGAAACACACAACCTTCTTCTAACACTTTTAAACTTCCCACTTTTTCAAACTCACAGTTACACATGGTTTTAAATTTTCATAAATATTACTTTTTATATAAAGACACATTAAAAATACACAAACCATAAAGAACGATATTATATGGAACTACATGATTACTAAAAGAATAATATTATTCTTTACCAATTTACTTTTACTCCCTTTTGAATTTTTTTATGTCTTTTTAAGGAAAATGTGTAGCACGTTTCATACTCCCTCCTTATGAGTTCCGTTAGAATGAAACTTAAGTTGGGGAGATTGGGCATAACAATCAATTTTCTTCAAGAGTCAGCCATTACCTCTTTGTCCAGTGGCAGCAATGTAAAGTATGAAATGAGCTATTTTCGTTGTAAAAGCCATATTGTGTTCATTCCTTTTATATGTTTCTGTACCTTCTTCCAAATAAAAATAAAAAAATAAGGTAAAATGTCGTTGAAAATCCTGTATTAGTGAATCTTTGGAGTGTGTATGATTAGGATAAGGATATGGCTAAAGCTCCTGTCAATAGTTTAGCAAGAAAGTGGTTTCAACCTTTAGATTTTACATAATGTTGACCTTCCATGGCACCCTATACTCATTTTACGAAGAATTTATTCTCAGTTTATGGCAGATAAAAGTTAGCCCTGTTATATGATCAAAAGAAGGGATAATTTGTTTCATGGTGATTCTAGTAATAATGGGTATGGAGATGCAGGAATAGGTGCACATATATTCTTTAAATCACAGTTTGTATATATATTATATAGGATGCTTGGCATTAATAGAGTTTATCAATGTCCGAAGAATTCCTATTAAAATTTGATCCACCACAAATGATTCAATGCTTCACATCAATTCTAATTAATTTGTTTTGTATAATCTTGGTCGGAGTACTTTTTGAGCTATGGAAGTGGGAGTGTAACACAGTTTCTGGTATAACTGTTGACTCATTCAAAAGAACTATCTAAGATGGTTGATTGATGTCAATAACCGAGTGTCTCCAGACATGACCGCAGCTTTACTATCCAGAGGTAACAAATGAATGTTAAGAAACATTGCAAAATGTGTCTAAATGTGGAAATCATCCTTTGATTTTGTGTGAAGACCACTCGAGCAATTTAGTAAAAATGTACAAAGATGATGGAGGCATTGAGGTCCAGGGGTGGCTCGTATACAGGCACTGCAAAACTGCAGCACCCCCTATTTCCACTTGATATTATCGATAACATTTAATATAATGAGTCCTTTTTTTTAAAATTCTTTCTTTATTTTTGTAGTACAATACATATATTCATTAAGCTTAATGTCAGTACTTCAGTAGCCATCCCACAGTTTATGAAAAAGATACAAAAGTCTTTGTATGGAACTGTGTGCTTCACAGTGCCAGCAACGTGGTGTTTGGCTGTTGTGCACATGCGCACATGGAGGAGGGTAGGGAGGAAGGCGGGACTGCCACCAGGTAAAGAGAGCACTGTTTCTCTCACAATGCCGGCTCTGGCGTGATGGTGGAAGGAAGTTTTTTTTTTTTATTACGCGTGTGTTGTGCTTAAAAACCCTGTNTAAAAACCCTGTACTATATTCTTGAATGTGATAAAGTGTAGAAGAGTGTAGAATTAGATTATTAGTCTGCTTCCAGCTATTCTATTTGGTTCATTTTTTTCGGTTCTTTTATTTAACAGAAAGACTAAATCCGCTTGCAGTACTTTCAATGGAGAAAAATTTCCTCGATTGTCATCCAGAGATCAAGGAGAAAATTTTTGAACTTTTTGTGTAAATTTAACAAGAAGAATGGATTTCATTTTTAAATGAATAGATCAAGCTTGAACTGTAACAATTTAAGTGGTAAGAGTTTTTTTTGTTAAGATTTTTTTAATTTTATCAAGTTCCTGTATAAATTTTATTTTTATACTTTTTTTTCCCTTTTACACAATTTTAAAACAAATGTTANTATTTCAGAATGTTGACTGATGGCCATTACTGTCTGACTTGGTTTAGTGGAATTAATGTGACAACAAATCTTTTAAACAAACACTACCAAGCGTTTCCAACTTGTGGCTGGGTCAGTTTAGTATAATGCCCTCACCTTCCTTTGTCCTTCCCCCACTTTTACTCTTTTCACTAATACATTTGCTGTTTTACGTTCCTCCCATCTCTTTCTTGGTCTCTCTAGGTATTTTTCCTTCATACTTTTCTCCTTAATGCTCCTTGGGGCTCTTTACTTTTCCATTCTCATTACAAACCAATACCATCTGAGTCTTGCTTCCTCTACTATCTCATACACTCTCTGTACTCCCTTTCCTGGACGTCACTCCTAATCCTGGTTTTAGTTGAAACAGATAGCTAGCACGCTCCTCCCAAACCTCATTTCTGTAGTCTCCACTTTCCTGGTCTTCTCTTACATTTCATGTCCATGCTTCTACTGTATTTGTAGCTATGTGTACAAAGTATGCCCTATCTATAGATAGCTTTGTTATACTTCAAGGGCACTTCTCTATTACAAAGCAGATCTCTTATGCACCTATAGAACATCTCCCCTTCTCTTCTTACCCTTCACCTATCACTCGCAGGGTCTGTTTCGAACACAGGTCTCTCTATTTACTCCTGTCCTCCCACCACTTATCTTCCACTCCTCTCCTCTCCACACTCCCTTCAGCCACCTTCCCTGGGTCTTCCTTTTGCCTCCTGCCTGCCACCTCCATTTCTAGCAACCTCTTTGGAATCCTCTATTCCACCTCTTCTCATATCCATATCATCCCTATTTCACATTCTCTATCCTATTCACAGGGGTCTTCATTTTCTCTCGATCTTTCATTTCCACTATGCTGTAGGATATTTTTTGTAACATTTAGTGAAATATCTCAAATATCCTCAAATAGAACTGTATATGTTGTAGGGATCTTCTTACAAAAAACAGAACCACTTGTTATTGTGTTTAGATACAGCCAATTGCTAGCCCGCTTATTAATCTTGCCGATGTGATTTGTCATGGTGTCTACTCAACTTGTCAAATGAAATCCCCGACCTTTTCCCAGATTTCTCCTGATCATTTCCTAAAATTCCCAACGTTCCCCACATTTATCTATTAATCTTTTTTATGAATAATAATAATAAGTTTGAAAATGTAAATTAACACATTTTTTAAATTTGTATTAACATTTTTTACTAGGAATTAAAAATATATTACACAGATACAACAACAAAATGACACTTTGAATCACATAATTTACTGATTTAATGATTATTGTATTTTATATTTTGTGTAAAACAACATTTTTCCAGATTTTTATTGTAATTTACTAAATTACCGACTTATTCTCGTTTTTTTATTCCGATCACTTCAAATTCCCGGCTAAATGCTGCTTTCCCTGATTTTCCCGGACGGTAGTTAATGCCCAATGAGCTCTCTTTATCCACAAAATGACAGCAAATGTATGTAGCAATCTATTATTTTGATTCATATCACACCAATTAAAAATTATTCCAATGCCTAAATGTGTTAGTTTTTAAAAATAATCACAAAAAAAATTGAATACATTTATTTAAATAATGACAAACTAGTTAACTTAAATTTTGACTAGGATTATGTGAACTAATGTTTTTATATTTGAGTAACTCTCAAGCGAACCTCTCATAAATCCCCAAGCATCAAGCCGAATACTTGAAGATACTCAGTTTTAACCAAAGCTTTGGCAAAATTAAGGTCAAACCTAATAGGGCTGTGGAGTAGGTATGCCAAGTCTTCAACTAAGAACTTCTCTATTTTTATATTGTTAGACTCAAGAGTCATAAACTCTGACTCCTTCATAAATGGCTAATATATATTAATTAGTAATAACAAATTTATTGCAATAAAATGCTCAAATACAGAAAACTTAATGAAACGCTCCTATGACATTGTTAATTCATATTTGAATGCATTTGTCAGTAAAAATTACAAATAATGGTTCTAAAGAATAAAAAGTGGGTATAAAATAAATTTAACATATAGTACCATAAGTTTTTTATTTTGAGGTCGGAATCAAAGAAGGTACATTTTTACTGACTCAGACGCTTAAAACTTCTTCCAAGTATCGACCAAACAGCCCTGAACAATATCTATAAATAAAGTGTAGGGGTGTATGAAACCTAGACTTGAATCAGAAAAAAAAAAGGCTTTGACAATAATTAAACTTTGCCAGAAAAAATATTTACAGTTAAAATACTAAATTTAGGTTCAGCTATTGTCATTTTGAGCTTTTGTGTACATTACAAAATTAATACCTTATTCCCATTGAAAAACATGAAGTATAAGTCATTCACGAGCTAAGTTTTCCTGGATGACAGCTCGAAATGTTACTAGAAGTAATCCCTAATATATCACTAAGCCAACAGCTGACATATATCACTTTGGATGACTAATGAAAACAGATGGTAAGATATTAATGTGATAGTTAACCACAGTAATTTAGGCCAATATTATTTATATATTTATTTGAGGTCGGACACAAAGTTTATTTATAGTTTTATTCCCCTTAAAAAAATATTAACACCACTTTCACAAAAACTTCTAACGAACATAGTTTCAAAACTGTGATCATTTACAAGTGTTGGCAACCCAAAACCTAAAAATATGATTTTTGAACTGTCATCCAGGTAAAAACCTATCGTGAACGGAATATAATTCTTTTGCATGTTGTTGAGATGCATTTGCTTGATTTATTATTTAATGTTAGAAATAATTGTGCAATAAAACATTTTCTAAATTATTTTAATCTTTAAAGTTGTTTAGATAACCCTATTATATTATTTTTTTCAAGCAAAAAACAATCAACCAAAAATATTCCAGCTTTGATTCGGCTTCATATATTTGATTGAAGTTTGCTTTGAATTGAAAAAGTGGATTAGTACACCCCCTAATAAGGTAGCCTTTGTTGATTTAATAAGTAGTACACTTGAGGTAAACAAAATGGTCCTTTAATTTTTCATTATTTATAATATTTATCAAATGATCAGTTGAAGCCTTCTCGCCTAGTAAAGTCAGACAATCGTTAAAGAAAGATACTCACCTTCAATGGTTCCAAACTCCCTCTCGTGTGCTCGTGTGAGCACCTGTTTGTATAGGATTTCAGCCTCCTTGTATTTTCCCTGCTTGAGGTAGCATGATGCCAGGTTGTTTTTTGTCTTGGCCACATTTGGGTCGTCGGGGCCAAGCTTTGCCTCATATATCTCCAGAGCGCGCTGGTAGTAACGTTCCACTTCCTCATACTTGCCCTGTAGAGCACAAAGAATGAAAACTGTGAGAGTCTCTTATTCATAGAACTGATCTTATGCCTAATGTTAATCTGAAAAAAGAGCAGATACTTAAGAAAGGTCTTTAGTCTGCTATAAGTGGTGTGCACAAGTGGAGGAATAAATATGTTGTTCAAGTTTTTAAAAATAAATGGCCAGAGATGTTTAAAAAACTATTTTGTATGCATAATAAATTGGAAAACCATGAAATTAACATTTAAAAGAATGCACAGAATAGGAAATAAGTAAGAACAAGTATAAAAAGCTAAATATGTCTTTTACATTTCATAATGCTGCCACTAAATGAATGAAAATGGTTATTCTTAAGAGCATTCATTATAAAAAAGCACAATTCAGCTCTTGACTTGCATCTGTGTGTGTGTGTGTGTGTGTGTGTGCGCGCGCGCGCAAGGTATAGGAGTAAAGAGGAAAAGAAAATACCTACTATAGGCTAGAAATGTGTGGAGTGCATTTGTATTTGAATGATTACTTGAAATTTTCTGTGGTGATGATGAGGGACAAAGCAACAAAGTTAATAACTACAGTATGTCCCTATTACGACAGAATGAAGATTTGTGCACAGTGCTTATCTGCGAAGCCATTCTGGAATGGTCAAAAAACAGCATTTTTAATGCAGTTTCTATCAAAATTTCATTTAATACTTCAACAATGTTCAATATTAGGAACTTCTATTAACGCTTTATCTCCATTGATGTTTAATCAGAAATGATCTATGTGCAATAATGTTTGTGTATATTTACGATTTCTAGCAAACTGCATCAGAGAGTTGATTGGCATGTGATGCACACTCTTGATTGTATCACAGTGTTTATTGGCATGTGATGCACACTCTTGACTGTATCACAGTGTTTATTGAGCATGTGATGCACACTCTTGACTGTATCACAGTGTTTATTGGCATATTTTAGTTTTAAAAAACAACATATTTAAACTAGAGGTATAAGGGATAATATCTTAAAATTGAATCAAAATATATAGCTACAAGTTTTATAAACAAAATAAAATATTTTGTGTACTCGAATCTATCTATTTTCGCGTAGAAAACAAATACATTCAATTCTCGTGATATATAAATTTCTGAGAATACATTCGATTTAAAAGATAAACATATTTTCGACTACAATATGTTCATTCCCATTTTATAAGGCAGGACTATGTTTGTATATTCCTACAATTACTTCAATAACATATTTAAAAAAATAATAATCTCTAATAAGTTAAAATATAATTAAAAACAAATAATGTATTAGCAAGTCATTATTTGATTCTTAAAACTCGAGAGCGTTTACTAAGTGATCAGATTACCTGAATCGATTTTAAACAAACAATCGATATACCATATGTAGGCCGGTAGGGATAAATAAAGTTTTATTGCTGTCTGACTGTTGACAGTATTTATTTTTCATGAAACCCAACAAAAGTCTAACTTAACGTATGCAATAATTTGGGGTTCATTATATAATTGTAGATAATTAAAACATTTGGGTAGTAAGAATTAACAGTATCTTTATTTAAACCATCACTCGGGCGAGTAAACATAATATACGTCAAGGCGGCCGACTTTGTATCATCCATAATGTGTTCTTATTTTTGTTAAAAAAGGCCATAATTTGTTTTATTTATTTCAAGTTTATTTGTACTTCTAGTTTTGATTTTCAGTTTTTTGAAGAGTTTTAATGTAATCATTAAAATATTTACAAGATTTTTCGTGAGGTGAAAGTTTTAGAAGTGAACATGGGCCGAAACAGTCAAGTCCAAGTTTCCCATACAGGTGAGAGGGTAGGGTACTAGCTAGGTATGTAAGATTTTCCACACCTAACAAATAATATTAGTTTTAAAGAATATTTTATTCATGTTTATCTCTCTTGTCCGACAAAATAAATATTACAGATTAAGTTGTGCTTTTCAAGTAGGTCTAAATAAATAATTTTTGAATTCAAAATATTTTACTTTGTTTATTAGGTGGAAGATTCAATCATCGAATCCAGTAAAACACCGAATCCTTGAATCTCGAATACTTGTCAGAATTCGAAGATTTGAGTGGCCCATCTCCAGTTTAAACTTTAGACCTGTGTCAATAAGTGAAGAATGAAAGGGTTAGCTTATGAAAGGATTATGTCAGATATTTCAAATGTGTTCCTCAAGCAGCCTAATCAACTTTATCAAAGATATTTACTAATGATAAAAAGGAACGCCTACACATTTCACGAATGTTTTTATAATTTACGGAGTTATCAAGCTCAATTCTTAGTCGACACATACTTTAAACTATCCTAAATATTTAAATTCAATGTCTGCTAAAACAAGTAAGTATATAAAATGTAGTAGAACCAGCAATACATATACCTGATTCTGGCAGAGCAAAGCAAGGTTGTTGAGCTGTTTGGCAACGTCTGGGTGATCCTTGCCCAAGACCTTCTCTCTGATCTCAAGAGCCCTTTTGCACAAGGGCTCTGCCTCCTTGTACTTGCCACGCTTACCATACAGCACAGCCAAATTGTTTAGAGTGGCCGCAACCTGTACACAAACATTTTGTTAATAAGTTTACAGTATCTCTTCTATAATTTATGAATTTCTAAAAATCTGTTTTTAACATCATTACATAATTAGTTTAAGCAAACACCAAAAAACAATTATCTTCATTTAATCTGCAAACTTTGTTGAATAGACACCTTTGACACTGTCCTCACCCCCTAAATAGTGTCCCAATGATAGAATTATGCAACTTACTTCTGTCCAACCTTTCCAAATAAAGTCACCATTAGTTACAGAATCAATACACTCACCGCAGGGTGGCTTTCTCCTAAGGTCTTTTCCCGGATTGCTAGAGCATCATTCAATAAATTTGCTGCTTCCTTGTATTTGTTTTGATCTCTG
The DNA here is from genome assembly GCA_902151425.1 of Timema shepardi. Classification (NCBI taxonomy): domain Eukaryota; kingdom Metazoa; phylum Arthropoda; class Insecta; order Phasmatodea; family Timematidae; genus Timema; species Timema shepardi. The sequence continues at coordinate 163,565 of CABFVX010001109.1, forward strand.
AAAATATAATTTAAACCATTCATCAGTTAAGGATAAAGAAGATGCAGTAATGCATTCATCTTACACTAGATGGTCATTTAGAGTACAAAGGTCCTAAGTGCGCATTCCAATAAAATTGTGATTTTTTTTAGTGTTTGGAAAATAATTATTTAATTTAAATAAACCAACAATTATTTCTAAATAAAGAAATAATATAATGCTTTTTTATGGTTTTATAACAACATTTGGGACTGATTTGACGGCAGGACACTTTGATATTCTATGTATTAAAAGATTTCAAAAATATTAAGTGAAAAGGAAGGGAAGAAGGGTTAATATTTTCCCATACACTGAATGAGTGGGGAAAAGGAGTGTTAAACCACAGTATTTTGGCACCCTATTATTATTTTTGTTTTGAATAATGCGGGGGGTGTAATTTATTTATATTCTACAGAATACAACTGGGATGCACATTTTAGGTCTTGCCCAGGACACATGAAACCCTTGCACTGGGCCGGACCTTATAATAAAATGCTGGTTAGCAATAAGTTTTTTCTAAGATTACAAATTACACTGATCCTAAGTTGTCAATCTCAATGAAGTGATGTTTTGGTAGACTGAAAAATACCACCAACGTATTTATAAAGAAAGCCTTGATTAAAGATTGCATCATAAATTAAGTAAGAATGGATCGGTTCCAACAAGGGTTTTATTATTATAGTGCTTTGTTCCAGTTCTTGGTCCCAAAAACCACTTAATCACATAAATTAACCCGAATCTCTTTGGCCTTCTTCTAAACATATGATATCACTAATTAGCCTATTACTAAACTTAATAAAATATTTATTACCGAAGTACTTTAAGAATATGTATGAAATAAAGTGCATTGTGCAAAAACAATTGGTAATAAATAAAATGATAAAATATTAGGAAAATGGTAGAGCACAAATAAAAGTAAAAAACACTAACACATATTTACACACACATCAAAATGTTGATGTTAATATAACATCTTCCTGAGGGAGATGTTATAATAGCATCGAAGTACTTTAAGATATCCTATGGCCATCTATATCAAACTATATTTTAAATAAAGGGCATTTATATGTTTACTAATACTTTTAATAACCCATAACAAGAAACCTGCAAAGTTCACATTTGTGACAACGTAAATTTTTACACAACTTATACCATTTACACGAATAATACAAATTCAGGTTTTTCCAAATAAACTTTTTTTACCAACTGACAGTCCTTAAACATAATTTTCAAAGTGAAAAAGACTGAGTATCTCAAGGCTTTGAAGATTTTAAAGGGGAAAAGAAAGATAATTGGATGTTTGAGTGATTTTTTTTAGGTAAAGATTAAAAATCATGATTCCTACGTTTATCCATTATAATACTTAAACATCAATTTCAATGCTTTTGTAACCCTAGCTCTAAAATTAGAGGAGCTTAAATACACGAAAAGAAAATATAATCTAATGTTATTAAAAAAAGGTAAATAAACAAATAGGAGTGAGCAGTGTGAATGACAGTTTTGACAATGCTGGGTACCTAATACGTCCCTAGTGCACGCAACTCAATCCTAGATGTGGAAAAAACTACGGTCCTCCTTCAAATATATATATTAATATTGTATGGACAGGATAAAGTTGAAATCAAAAAAAAAAGGTGCCTGGATAGCGTACTTTCCTAAACCTAGGGATAACATGGCTTAAATATAATATTAAAAGATTGCAAGTCATAAATATCAAGTTTATTAAATGTATGCCAAATTTTAACAACATGCATATATTTAGAAGATATTTAAACTTGTTCTGCATAGATACAATAACAGCAATGACCTTGAATATGTGCAACTATAAACATCGATATTTCCCAAAAGGAAATACAAATTTAAATGTTTTCATTTAAATACCATAGAAATATTACACAAAACAAAGTTAATTCAATGTCTATGAATACAAAACCAATGCATAGCATTACTAAATTTTTAATATTATATATAATTTCTCCCAAATAAAACATTACCGAATTAAATATGAAATATACTCCACAAGTTAAGTAATTCAAAGTTAAGTCAATTTTTATAAATACCAAGCATAGCGCATAACATTACTAATTTTAAATATTCAGACATAGTATTATTCATGAACTCTCCCAAGTAAATCCTTAACAAACTAATTGTGAAATACAACTCACAAGTTAAGTAGTTTAAAGTTAATTTCATGTTCTAGAAAACGAAGAAGAATACTAGATTTTATTACGCTATATATTTTTAAAAAAATGGCCGAAAGAGAATTTTGAATGGTTACAAGTTTATCATTACGCCGAAAGTGAATTTCTCCTTACATTTTAAATAAGTCCTTGAAGCCTCTGCTCAGTCTTACTACTTCTCCGCCTAGTCCAATAGTGCAGTCTATTTTCATGGATGGTCTTTTATATGGTGCACAAAACTCGTTGAACAGGAGAGACGGGATAAAAGAGTTTAACACAAGAGGAGGGGGGATGTGCGTGACAACGGAAACGTCTGGCTTATACTGGCTCCTTCTACTCTTCTCATTGTCGTTGAGTGGCATTGAGCATGGTGGCAGTCTCTAGTGGGCGAGGTTTGATTCTTGGCTCGGAGCTGGCAGTTGTTCACGGGCTGTTAATATGGCCAGACGTGTTGTTATTAGTTCGTACACAGCCAGGACGGTGAGATTGGGTAAGTGAAGTTGTTGTTGACTTGCCCATTTTTATTTGACTTTTAGCTAAAATTGCTACACTTTGTTTTCAGCTTTTAAAAGGCAACACATTGACAGGTTAGCTCCAAGTACGGACATTAATATATTATAATATGAACCTTCTTATATGCAGCAATGTTTGATCCAGATAAAGTTTGACAATCGATTATTTCGATATTGGTATTTGTAAAAACCGAGGGCAACGATATTGAGACAACGAGTTTGATATTCATTGGTGTAATATGTTTACATCTGTTTTTTCTTAGTTTATTAATGGTTTGTCAATAAATAGTTAAATTCACAATAAGAACAAAATATATAAACAATGTTACGCAAGTTTTGTAATGTTACTGTATCATGGAACCGTAAGGATTCCTGCACAAAACACATCAAAAAGTAGGTTTGAAATTTCGGAAGATACCAAACGCCAGGCACCACAATCTCTCTGTTGAATACGGCTATGAAGAATATTCATTATGTAAATTGGCAAAACACATGTGAGAAAGCAATTTGGTTATGTGCAAAGGTTGATTCTAGGGGTGTGCAAAGTCCACTTTTTTGGTTCGAATCGAAGTCGAGTCGAATATGTGAAATATTCTCGAAGCCGAATCGAAGTTTGAATATTTTTCTATTTTATTTTGAGTGAAACTATTAATATATTGTTATTAAATATAGGTATTTATCTAGCATCAAACTGAATATTATAGGCTATTTATTGTTTCTAGCACTAATATTTGTAGCTTATTGCCAACTTGATAATGTTAATCACTTTCCCTCTATGCAAAAAAACAAAAAAAACCTTTTTATTTTATACTTAGCAGGTAGGTAAAAAATATATTTCTTTGAGTCTGGTTTTATTATGCTTTATTGAAGTCTTACTTATTCTTTTTAAGATTGCTATGGAGGAAGGTAAGCTGTTGTACATGTTCAGGGAGTAAACACTCTCGTCGGGCTATAACAACATTTCCTGCTGATGAGAATAGTCTCTCACTACTGACTTGCGTAGCAGGAATACCAAGATATTTAAGCGCAACCTTAGCGACATTTGGGAATTTACTACACCCTTCTTGCTTCCACCAATGGTAAGGGTTTGTGGATCTATTCACCCTAGGCTCAGATAAATACTTTTCAACTTCTTCAGAAATATTCATCTCTTTTCTCTCGTTTGGTAGAGAATCGAAGAATGACCACAGTCCAGAGTTTGAAGTTGATGGTTCTGGCTCATCAGCTGTTGAATCCATTTCTTCAAAATCACGGTATAGTTCGTTTCTTAAAGCAGTTGACAAATTTGCTGAAGCAACAATATTATTGATAACTACACCTTTGAATCTTGGGTCCGTTAACATAGATAAGCGAAATATTTCATCCTCTTCATGCAACGGAAATCTAGACTTAAGTGTCTTTAAAAGGCTTCTCGCAAATGTCATACCTTCTTCTTGCCTTTGTATGCGAGAGTTTAAATGGGAACTCAGACAGTGTAGGATGGGTATGACCATCGAAGAGGTTGGATATGAATCACCACTTATTTCCTTTGTGGCTTGAGCAAGTGGCTCAAGAACTTCCAACACACCCTTTGCTTGAGCCCAATCTGCATTTGTCAGCGGTTCAATATTGTGTTCAGACTGTGCTAGTTCAGCAGCGATGGGGCCCTTCATTTCAACAAGCCGCTGAAGCATGCAATACTCACTACTCCAGCGAGTCTCCACATACTGAATAAGCTCCAGCTGGGGTACCTGCATTCTCTCTTGCAGACTATGAAGGCGTTCCCGTGCTTGAGAGCTACGCCTGTAATGACCCACAATGTTTTTTGCCTTCTGTAACAGCTTCTTGACACCAGGACACTCAGATTTGGAATCGTCAACAGCTAACTGTAGAGAATGTGCAAAGCAAGGACGGGCTTTGTCACCAAATAGTGTTTTGGCAGCAGAGCGGAAATTGGGTGCATTATCGGTAATGCAGTAAATTGGGATTGTCATGTCCTCCAGTGAAATGCCCCAATTAACAACACATTGCTCAAGTCTAGATTTTATGTTGGCTTTAGAATGACTTTCATTCATTGGAATGATTTCCATAGTGAATGTCTTGTAGTCATATTTGTCATTCAGGTAATGACAAGTTAGACTGACATAGCTGTCTGTGGCACGAGATGTCCAGCCATCAGATGTGAGGGTTAGTGCCTGTACAAATGGGAGATCTTGAAGAAACTCTGTTTTGAGACGATCCCGAGTCTCTTGGTAGAGCACTGATACATAATTCCGAGAGAACGTAGTTCGTGCAGGAATCTTGTAGTTGGGAGCAAAATGTTTAACCAATTCAACAAAGCCCTCCTCCTCAACAAAGCTGTATGGTAAAAGTCCTTTTACAAGCATATTTGTAATCTTGTTAGTGGTGGTTTGAGCATATGGGTGTGATGAGACCATCTTTTCTCTACTAAGCATAGTCTGGATGTTTTGTTGTACTGTCCTATCTTTTCTAGGAGCAGGTGCGGGCAGATCCTTCTTGTTGTTTTCATCTAAAAATTCTTTGTATTTGCCTGGGTGTTTTTGGAGGTGGTTAAGAAGTGTCTTGGTTGTGCCTGCCAAAAAAAAATTAATTTAAGGGGGAAAAGGAGATTTAAAATTTAATATTGTGGTAAGTAAATGGAAATCTAGCAGGAATTTAGTAAATGTGATAGGCCTATTACATTGCCTAAAGTCTTGCCATATTCCCATTAAAGCATGGGATAAAATAGGCCTAACTTTATTTTTAGTAGGCCCCTACTGCTTCATGGCACGTTAGGTTATAATATGCATTTGTACTAATTGCGCTAATGTGTTAGAGATGAGTAAAGTTGAATTTAGATTAAATATAGCGTACCTGTAGGGCTACTGCGTGAGAGGAACCATTTAGAAAAATACCACCCTCAGTACACCAAACCAGGATTCAATCCCCTATTTTAGAGTCACCATTTTAGTCTAAGGTAAGTGTGATAACTTAAATAAAAAGTCTAAAACCTCTATCGTACCCCAATCGACTTGGCTTATAATAGGCCTAGACCCAGTGGCGGATCCATCTACTATCTCACGAACCAGATATTTTATTAATTTTTATTGTTGTTCTGTGAGAGTTCCCGTAACCCCCTCATGAAATTCGAGAGGATCCACACCTTTCTTCTCAAAATTTCGTGCCCCCCCTCACGAAAATTTGCCCATGAGCATAAGCGGATTTAAGGGAAGCACATGCCCTCCACAATGGACAATAACATACACTAGGCCTCAAGGGCGCCCATATGATAATTACAGGAAACATTATTTAAAAGTAAAATATATTAGGAAAATAAGCCACTTACAAAAATTGTTGCACATAATTTATAGGCCTAATACAAAACTTAGGCTGGTCTACAAACTTTCAATCAAATACAGTAATACAGAAAACGGCCAACTAACCTGATGGAGTCTTGAAGTTCTTTCGGCATGTTCGACATTCAGCCGACTTTTTATCAATATTTTTACTAAAAAAATTCCACACAGTACTTCTTTGCCGATTAGTATTTGCACAATCACCACTGGTTTCACCCTGCATACTGTTAAATTAATTGTTCACACACGAGGTAAGACTCAATCAAATAGACGCTCAAAATACACGTGATCTACGTTCTAGAAAATATATCTTTTATTTTTTAAAGAAAATATATAATATTTTAAGTTATTAACAGCAATTATCATCTATAGTGATGACGTTAAGTTTTTTTAGTATAATTATTAGGCACGTAGTGTTCCTTACTCACGCATGCGCTCGGCTATCGCTCATCTCTGGCTATATCCATATACTCGAGCCGCGCACGCGCTCAACTATCGCTCAACTCTGCCGATATCCATATACTCGCACAGACAGGAGTTTTGGTCATGTAGTAATTAAACAACTAAAATGTCTGCTTGCGCATATGAATTCAAAATTATTACAAAATATTTTTAATAACTAAGAAATACTTTAAAAGTTTAAACTGGCCGAAAATTTTAAAAATATTACTTTTATTATTTATTTTATCTACACTTTCAGTTGGTACTAATGAATGTTTATCAATACGGTATGATCATAATGTAATGGCCGTCTTGAAAATCACAACGTTAAGGAATTATATCAGTTGCCCATAATAAAAAAAATATTTTTTAATTCTTAAGGTACCGTACTTTGGTTTAACTCTTGTTGAAACCAGACTGTAAGTAAATCATTATCAAGGCTTCGAATGGACCGAAGCTTCGAACGGCAGCCGAAGCCAAACATAGGTTCGAATCGAATACGAAGTACCCTGAGATTCGATTCGGCTTCGAATTTTTCGAAGATTCGCACACCCCTAGTTGATTCAAATAATGTTCTGACTAACAAAAGAACGGAACTTAGGGAAATAATCTAGCCACAATGGCAATGTTTTCATTTGAGAGCTAGTGTAGTTTATAATGTAAGAATATTTTATAGCATGAAGAAATAAAGACTAAATACTCATTTTGAAACAAGTCCAAAATAAGGTAGCATTGCTTAAAGTCAAAGCCATTTATATATGGTTTGGAAATAAAATTAAACATCCCTGTGCGCTTACCATATGCTAATAGCCTAATGTAGGTGTGGAAATGGTTGTGTACACAGGAGCGATGCTACCATATTATGGAATTAAGCTATACTTTTTTTTAATAAATACTTCGACTTGTATTGATGTATATAATATCATATTCAGCCTAACATATAATCGTTTTTTGAGAAAAAATACACCACTTTTCCCCTAAAAATAACCTCACCTTTTGCATGTCTCTACTCATAGCTAAATGTGGAGGTAGCAAGAACTGACTTTCTCGGAACTAAACATGTTACAGTTCTTAATTGACTAAAACAGCAAAATTGAAGTACCAAGGAACCAAAATGACTTATCCCTAAAATTAAGTAACTTGTTAAAATTAAAAAAAAAAAAATGCTTTTCTGATATGTAAACATATTGAATTATGAAATCTTAAACCTGTACATAAAAACACAAACTTTAAGACAGAAGAAGAATAGTCACAGATTAAATGGGTGGATTGAATTATATAAGAGAAGAACACCTTTACCTCTAGTTATATCTCCCTAAGCAAAACCTATTTAACACTTTTTGAGGTATTTAATCATATGAAAGAAGTTGTAAGAAAGGTTTCCTTTTATATGTTTTCCATCCAATTTTTCTTTAGCTGAAAGTTGGATAAAAAACAAATTAGAGGGAACCTTTCCTTTAAATTCTTACAAATATGTTTACCTCTAACTAAAAATTCCTAAATTATGCCAACACTTTACAGAAAGAATTATTAATTATATCCTCAAAAAAATAGTAATTATTTGTGGCACTGATAAATTTACCCAAAATGAACCTTATTTGTATTTACTTTTACTAGCTAAGGAAAAAATTCTATCAGCCTTTAAAATAATTAATATTTTCCCACTAGGTATAGGAATTATCTAATATTAACAACAGATTATTTCATATATGAGCTTGGAACATTATTGAGGATGTTGTGTATATCTCACATAATATGAGTTATATCTGAAATATAATAACTTTTATATATATTCCATTCACGGTAGGAATTGACTTCTCAAAGGCCTTTTTCCCTACCATAAATCTACTATATAGTAGGATATTGGTAGGAAAAAAGACCTTTCAGAGAGTAATTCCTACCATGAATGGAATATATTTAGGGATGTATGAGACTTGAAAATTTTAGATCGAAAGAAGAAATTTTGATCTCATCATTTCTATTTGTATTGGTGATGAAAATGATCGCGAACATAGTGGCAAGGAAACTAGGTGAGGAGAAAACGAAAGCAATGATGTTCGCTGATGACTTGATGGTATGGGAGGATAAAAAATAGGAAGAAGAGGAATAGCTGCAGGAATGGAATGAGAAAGTGAGAGTGTGGAATGAAATTTATCATGGAAAATAATGACGTGATGGTGATGACAAGGCAGAGACTAAGACCAAGAAAGTGATAGAACTGGATGGAGTAGATTTGAAAGAATCAGGGAGCATATAGTATCTCAGTAGTGTGGTTGAGGCAAAAGTGTAAAGAGCAATTTTATACACATAGTTATGTTTGTGGCAGAAACTTGGACTTTTGATAAAAGAGAAACAAGGAAAGTGGAGGCAATGGGAATGAAGTTTTTGAGGAGCATACTAGCTGTCACCAGAAGAGATAGGATTAGAAATGAAGATGTACGGTCAAGAGTTGGGGTAGAGGGGGTATATGAGATAGTAGAAGAAGCAAGCATGCAGTGGTATGAACACGTTGTTCTGTACGGTGTTAACAGGCGAGAATTTGGCACACGCTTTAATTATAACACAAACAATTTATTAACTAGGAGCCTACCTTTGACAGAGGGTGACCGAGTACCTGGAATGATGAGATTATATCTGGGGCACCCCAATCTTGAGTCTTGAGCACTTAATAAAATAATTATTTCACACGACAGAGGAGAGGAGGGCTTTGTACCTCGAGACTTAGAGACGCTTGAACACTGATTTTACCGTTATACAAACAAAAGCGTGGGAGTAGGCGAGCCCAGAGCCAGTAAGAGAAGGGTCAATGTGGTGCTGCCACCTACTGCTAATAAGTATAACTAACTATAACCAAAATAGAGCACAGCTGGCTCAGTAGGTATATTCACACTAAACACACGTAATGAAGATGGAAAAGGAGAAGATTCCGATAAGATTAATAGATATAAAGTATATAGAGAAGAGACCACAAGGGAGACCAAGAAAGAGATGGGAGGTACAGATAGCATCAAGTGTGCAAGTGAGAGAAGGAGTGCGAGCGGAAGAATGTGAAAGAACTGAGGAAGATGAAGGCATTTTAATAAAAAATTGGAAACAGTTCATGATGATGATGCACTTTCTGAACAGACTGATTATATCAGCGTCACACAACTATTAAACTAACTTAACTCGAGAACAGACACAGCATCCCACCCTCGGCTGTTAATTCTGCAAGGGGAAACCCACATTTCACAAACAATACATTTTTCAGCCATGCCAGGAATCAAACCCGGGGCCCTAAGCTCAGTAGACAAACACGCTACCGACTGAACTAGGGTATCAGACTCACTAAAATATTAAATTATAAATGGTTTACATTGCGGCTATCCCTATTGTAGTAGTCACAATTAAAATGTGTTTTGAGTCATATATTTAGTGTTCTGAATAAAATAAGAGACAATCCAAAGTGATAGATAGTATCAGCAAAAATTAAAAAAAAGTAATTTATCCCTCTATAAATTATAACTGTTTGCAATTAAGTAAATACAATTTACATTTTTGTAATTTCAAAGGAAATTTTCTCGTCTCAATTGAAAAAGTGTTTCTTGCACATCCTTAATTAATTTATAATGTCATAAAATAATAAGATGTACCGTTATATTGTAAAAGTGGTTGTATTTTCTTCTGTGCTGTAATGGAACATTCTGGAGAGTTGGCAGCCAGAAGTAAAGCCACTGGGGTGGGGTGGGAGGGGCAAGTTAACTATATTAATCTAAGATATTGTCACTAACCTGTACACAAGAGCGAGAATGTTGAGCATCGTAGCTACATCCGGGTGGTCATGACCACTGGTTTTCTCGAGGTCCTCCAGGGCCTGTTTGCATAAGGGCACAGCCACTTCATAGCGCCCCTGGCTGGCGTATTGGATCACCAAATTGTGGAGTGTGCGCAAGCGTGCAGGGATTTCATAGCCTGCATTCACCTGCTGGGCAAATTGGCTGGGTGGTGTTGGTGACATGGCTGCAACAAAACACATTTCATCTGATGAATTACCTTATAATACCTTTATGTAATTTGAAGAGCTTAATTTGCTAATACCCATGCTAATAAGCATTTAAATAAAGTTTATCTATAACATAAATAGGGGAATACTAAAATCAAGTTATTTGGTTTATGACAACAGCTCTTGGAAATGTATAGAAATGACTACAGGATTTTCAATTAAAATCATATATATTTAACCATTTAAATATTTTTAAATATTTATTTCTTATTTAAAAACGTTAATATGAATTTGACTTTTATATGCCTTAAAAAATACAAGATGCCAACAGGTGACTTAATTGCTATAAGAGACGTGTTTCTTTTTAAAACAATGCATATTTTTCTCATGATACCAAAAGATTTACCCTTTTTTTTAAAATTAAAAACTGAAATAAAAATAACTATGATAGCTTATTTAGAGCATGTGTTGCAGTTCATTTACATTTTTATTTAAATGTGTTAGATCGAACAGTAATATTGTATTTTACAAATTACTTCTTTAATATCTCAAGTTTAAATATACTTGAATACTAGGACTATATAATCATTTTAATACATTTAAGCCTAATATTTTTATTAGTTGATTAAAATATAACTTACATTTTTTATTTCAAGTTTTTAATTTTTAAAACCCTCTATTCCATCTAACCATCTAGAGACGTATCCATCTCAATTCAATGAATTTAAAAGAGCAAATGGCAATAAAATTGAAACTACCTCAGCTTCTAAAAAAGACACACTAGTTCAGTCAACAATTCAAGATGCCTTTCAGAAAGGTGTGATCATGCAGCCTACCAACCCAGTATCACAAAAAATTACATAGCAAATTGCAAAAATGTTGGCAATGAGTCTCGTAGGTGTTTGTGGAGGAAGAAGGCTTTATCAACTTAATGAAACATATAGTGCCAAACTATAAAGTTCCTTGCCACAACACATTTTCGCAAAACTATGTGCCAGCACTATATGATGAGACCAAAAAAAAAATATTTAAAATGTCAACTTATTAATGATTTACCCCAACATTTTGCTTCGTTGCTGACCTCAGATGGATGTACATCACGTGCACATGACAGATGCACAAGTCTGACATGTCATTATCTAAAACCAGACGTTGAGTACGAGTCTTTTACAATGAACACCGTACTACTTAAAGGGAATAGGGCATGGAAATATTTACTTCTAAATTATAATTTTGATAAATATTATTAATTATAAAGTTGATTTAAATCTTAAAAAATAATTTTAAAATTTTGATTGAATTTTTATGGAAGTTATAGGCATTTGAACAAGGTTTAATATGAAATGGCACCATACATAAAATTATTGAGCGTAAATTCTGAAATTTCGTATAAAATACGTCAATATGTTGTTTATGATAATAAAATAATTAAATTTGACAATAATCAAGTATTTTTAATTTATTTTTTAATTACAATATCAAGTTTTATTTTCTAAAATACAACATATATTTTTGATGGTGAAATATATTTTAGGTTGGTTTGATTGTTTAGTTTACTGAGTTAACCAAATGAACAAGGATTGAAACTAATTAGTCAGTTTAATTTTTAATGGTTAGAGTTAAACTACGGGAGTGGTGGTTGTTTTGATTGAACCCATGTTCAATGCGACCCAGACTGGCCCTAAGGTCGTATTGCATAGTGGTCAAATATAGCCGGGAGGGTAACGATCCTGGCGTCAGTCACAGCAACTAGTTGGAACCTCCAACCCGTTATCTTTGTTCCAACCTTCGTTTCTCCGTTTCATCTCATTTGACAGTGACAAGAAACAGTAGAGGTGAGATTTTGGTTGGAAACAGTTGTTCCAGTTGCAACAGAGAATCTTTGTAATGAACTTGAACACAGGACATTAGGCCAGAGCGGCAATATTGCATGGAGGGAAGCAAGGCTTAATAGACTAACTGCATCAATGTTTGCAAAATGAGAGAAGACACAGCCTGTCACAACACTGTGGTTGGAATCGTAAACCCAAAGGAGGTTAGCACAGATATGATAAAATATGGAAGAAAAAATTAATCCACTGCTATAAAAAAGTATGAGGACAAATTAAAAGAAAATGTTGCTCCGTGTGGTCTCTTTGTAGATACTAGTTTTCCTTATCTGGGAGCCAGTCCTGATGGATTGGTGGGGGACGACTCTATAATTGAAGTGAAGTGTCTACCTTTCCTCAACAAACTGAAGCTAGATAAACCAAATATACAGTGTATTCGTTACAGTGTATTTGTGACGCTTGTAAAGTGAAAAATGTCTGTCTGCATGTGAACAATGAAAACAACCTAATTCTGAACAAAACACACCCCTATTTTTATCAAATACAAGGACAACTAAACATAACAAAAAGGAAAGTTTGTATTTTAATCATATTTTGTGACTTTGATGTTGAGTACGTCAAGGTGGAACGGGATCAAAACTTTTGGGTAAAGGAAATGCTTCCAAAGTTACAAAGATTTTATATGGAATGCATTCTCCCTGAAATAGTGGATCCTAGACATGTTCGTGGTATGAGATGTAGGGATCCTTTGTACATAAAAAAAAAAGCCAAGGGGAAAAAACATGCCAAGATGTAAGTGTAAAACGAGGTTAGACAACTATGAAAGTAGTTTATATTACTTATTATTGTTACAACACAAATTGTGCCATTAACGCGATAAACTCTATAGTTAAAATAACTTACAGCCAATGAAAGAAAACAAAAAAAAAAAAATGCAGGGAATACATGGTCATTCTTGGTAAGCGCAAAAATTAAAAATGATTAAAATAAGATTAAATTATTAATTACAAAAGACAAACCTTCCAATAGAAGGACATTTAAGCTTTCATCCCCAGTCCCCCACACTGGTGACGGGGTCAAGTGACAATATTTTAATAATATGTGTCATCATTGGCACCATATAATAGCCATTCTAATGTTTTGTAAATTAAAATCTAACACTACAATACAAAGTGACGCAAAGTTGGTTGAACTAAATATATTATCTTTTGTTATTCCATTTGTCCAGATGTAAGCTCACAAATTTTGAGGGTAGAAACAGTACGACCACTCACACAATACCAAAAAATCATATTATTGTTATCTTCTCTAGAACCTATTTAATTTGTATTTTTATCGATGGGTTCTAATTACTCGTATATATTTATTTATGATTGGAATCAATAAAAGTATGTACTGGTTCACCTTGTGTACGTTACTGAAAGTTGCAATAATAAGACAAATGATTTAACTCGGATGTGTTCGCAAAATAGACAAATTACAACTCTATTAATAATAAATCATAAAAAAAATTAAAAAATAGAAATAAAATTAAACTTAGTGACCTTTTTTCTGACAACAATTGGTGTGTTGAAAACCTGGCAGCGCGAATAACTCGAAACTAAACACACCCTACTGTGAAAACTATTGGCATTAGAGGCCCGAGTCTTATCTCAAAATAAACTTAAGTTCATGATGATTATTTCGTACACTTGCAGTACCCATCTATGTCAATTAGGAAAAAACTTTTTCACAGAGGGAAAATATGTCTGCAATCAAGATTATATTAGAGTTTTTTTTAAGATAACATATTTTTTCAAATGGACCAGCTAGAATACGGGAATGTTAATAAGATCATAATGGTTTATATGGCCTTTAAAAAATTCTGAAAAAATTACGGTGATAGTCACAACAGTTTCGGAGAAACTGTGAGTTAAGTTTTGGGGTGATCTAATATTTGATCGCGGAAGCCATGATGTATTATGCTCAACTCAGTGCACCCGAGGAAACTATCATGAAAGGAGATGAAGAATAAGTAAGAGAACCGTTCCCCCTTCTTTCCCTTCGTCCATCAATAATCATACGCGTGATAATGAAACTATGATGGAAATAAGAGTGACATAGACCTCTCCCGTCAATTCCCTTTACTCAACTGATAGGTCTGCTCCCTCGTGTGGACTTATATCAGGTTGAAAAACTGTTTTGGGGAGGAGTATAAACCCACATCTAGCATATTTCCAAAAATTAAGCCATTTGTGCAAGTTACCATTTTTTACAATGTTCCATTCCCCTTAATGAATTACACATAGCAGTGAACATCATAGCTACACTGAAAGAGGCTGTATGTGAATGGGGCATTGCTTTTAATGAAGATACACTTCCAATATATCGTGTCAGCGATAATGCTCCAAATTTTTGTTCTGCATTTAATTCCCTGTTTATTTCCATTCCATGTTTTGTTCATTCCCTCCAATTAGCTATCCATGATGCCAAAGCAGAATGTCCTGGGGTTTGTACGCTTTTGACAAAGGCAAAAACAATTGTGAGATATTACAGTTGTAGTTTATCTGCAAGAAAAAAATTACATACTGTAATGGAAGATATGGAACTGCCAGTACTCGAGTTAATTCAGTTTGTCGATATAAGGTGGTCCAGCGATTGTAATATGCTGTTAGAGCTGAATTTGCTAATTCAGATAATAACATCGAGGTCCTGACTGCAGCTGAATGGAAGCAAGCAGCAGACATTGTAGAGGTTCTTGGGCCACTAGCTGACACCACCAAGGAGATCAGTGGGGACAGTTATCCAATTTCTTCAATGGTTATACCCATCCTTCATTGCCTCAAATACCATCTATATGTTTTTATCACCAGCAACAAGGATGGTGTAATGTTCGCAAGAAGTTTAGAAAATCGCGCTTCAGTTTCTACAATTCAGATCCGATTTTCTGCCCATCAATGCTATGTGACCCAAGATTTAGAGGTGTCTTGATTGATGATATGGTGACAGTAATCATACTAGCAAATGAAGTTAAGAAGTTGAGTGACAAGTCATCTTTAGAGCTTAATGTAAGAGGTGAACAACCCTCGTGCTCCTCTTCTAGTTCTGGACTATGGTCAAGTTTTGGTTCCATACCAAATACCACCCAACCGGAAGTACCTAGATCAACAACCCCTATATCTGGTGGAGGGAAGAGGGTTCTCGAAAATACCCAAATGTCTCCAAGGTGGCCCTCAAATACCTGGGAATACCTGCTACAAGTGTGTGTAGTGAAAGGGTCTTTTCTAGTTCAGGAAACAATGAAACTGCCAGACAAGAACTGTTGACTCCTATTCATGTCGAGGAATTAACATTCCTTCAAAATAACTTGAAGAAAAAGTAACACTTCTAAATGCCTGTGTAAATATTTTCTTACAATGTTTGTTTTTATTTCAACTTATAAAACAATTTGATTTTGATATAATTTATCCTAATATGCGGGTTTAAAAAAAAGTTATAACATAACCTGCCTTGAAGTGAATATTTTTAAAAATTTGATTGCAAATCAAATGTAGGATAATATCGTTGCATAATGTCACAGGCCTGTGTAAATATTTTCTTAGCATATAACTTAACCTACCGTCTATACCTATATTGTTTTATAAAATATAATTGTCTATTTATGTGCTCAAGAGAATGTTTTTTAGTAGGCCTACACCATTTTTAAAGGTTAATGTCTTATTGTGTATTATTACATAATTAGGCTAAATTGTAATGTTTTATTAAAGTTTGTTAAAATGTATCACTCTAAGAGGATTTGAACTAAATATATATATATTAAGGCTAAAACATCCAATTTTTTTAAAAAATAATAGGTTTTCAGAGTTATTATTAGTTGTTTAAATTTTATTCAAACTTCGATTCGACTTTGAGAATATTTTTGAATATTTGCTTCAACTTCACTTCGAACTGAAAAAACTGGCTTTGCACACCCCTAAAAATAAAATCATTCAGCGTATTTTAGTTGTTTGTTAAGAATCCAGCCCATTCCAAAGTTTGGTGTGTGTGTTGGGGGGGAAGGGGGGGGGGCAATTGTGTATTATTTTATATAGATTTCCAATGTGAAATGTGAGTGCAGNAAATAAAATCATTCAGCGTATTTTAGTTGTTTGTTAAGAATCCAGCCCATTCCAAAGTTTGGTGTGTGTGTTGGGGGGGAAGGGGGGGGGGCAATTGTGTATTATTTTATATAGATTTCCAATGTGAAATGTGAGTGCAGTGAGAAAATGGGGGGTTAGAAAGTGTAAGATGGAGAGGGGAGGCCAGTCAATATTTGTAGAGAACCACAAAATATGTACTGCCAGTCTTGTGTACCAGTTTTGATAATATTAATGCAGGAGTATGTGTGTGTTCTTAATAGTCCAGTTTTAAGAAAATTCAAATAATAAAATAGTAGCTTCTATAAGTGTAATACAAGCTTAACACCAGCTTTGCACATTTCTATAATAGCTATGGTTGCAGCTGTTAAAGAATTATTAGAGCAACATTTCCTGTGTTTTTCTGATTGTCCAATAGGAATTCTCATTTTCCAGACAACTTCAACAGAAGTATAAAAATATAAATCTCATTAATCATAAAATTGACACATTAGTCATTTCATTGGTGTTTAGTAGAGGTGTACCGATTAAGTAAAACAGATTACCGATACCGATTGTTTAAAATATTTTTTCATATTACGATTATTTACACCGATTAATCCCACTTATCGATTATTTTCTAATAACTATTGGGAAATATGCTTAAGAGAATGATAAAAGTTAATGTAATTAATACAAAAATTTATTTTATGCATAACGGGTGAACAACGGAACTAGATTGTTAGTTCTATCAACAGTATGAACTTATATTTCTTTATCTGGTTATGCAAGCTTTGCATAGCTCGCAACCTGGATGAGGTGTGTGTGTTATTTTTTGCGATTTTGATGGGAAAATGTGCAGTTGTTACACATCCACAAAGTTTCAAAAGAAATATGGGGTGTTCAAATCAGCATCCTTAGTTATTTAGTTTGATTTTTACTAAGGTTTATTTAGAGCTTGCAGTTATATGTATCAAATTCACAAAAAAGTTCAGTTTTTTGCGATTAGCAACCCTTCAATAAGCTATGTAGCTCTGGAATATAATATAGCTCCTAGTAGCAGTTATACTTTAACAGTAGGATAATTATAATATGAGCACAATCTGATGAAAATTGCAAGAGACTAAAAGTACCTCCATATTGCAATGGGCTTTTCATGTGGAAGCGGTTTAATATAATGAATTCCATCAGCAACAATAGCCACCAGCTTGGCTTGTCCCCATTTTTGTTTGCCTCGCCTTTGATAGTGTGATTACATAATACTGTTATGTTGAAGTTGAGTAAGTCGTGTTCGAGGATCGTAGAAAAATTCCAGTTCATTTCTTCCCACGAAATATAATGAATAAGGTGTGAAGGTAAAGGGAGGAAATGACTGGTTTATTGTCTCAATGGCTGTCCCCAAGAGTTGTGAGGGGGAGGAATGCAAGGATCTGAGAGTGCACCAGAACACAATAAAAAAAAACTTGTGGTTGGTTGGCTTGCAGGAGAGTCTTAATGATTCGATAGTCAGGGATTGAATAGTGGGGGTGGGGGGAATAAGGAGTTATCTGACGTGTAATTAGTAGGGCAGTTGCAAGAGGCCAAAGGCTTTTTGGTCCCCTGTTTTTTATAGTTGGGCATTTCGTATGAAATGGATAAATGGATATAGAAAGCTTCACGCAAATAAAGACAGGTGTCAGGCTATGTCGTTACTTAATTAGCTGTGACTTGGAGAGTTGCTTAGGAATGGGGTGTACTCAAGACTGCGAGAGATGCTATGCCTCTGGGGAGTTGCCGCTGTCTGGTACATGTCCAGGATGAGAGATGGGAGTAATCCTGGGTAGCAGCCACTAGTTTTGTGCAAACCCAGGGGGGATGGGTTTAGGTCTGGTAGGGGAGCAGCTGCTGACGCATGCCCAACAAGAAGAGGAATATGATGGTGAGTTTTTATTCTTTCTCTTTCTCCTGTTCCCCATTTTGGTACTTTTACAAGCCTACTCATTTATGATACGTGAAGACATTTCCTTCCCTATAAGTGACACATAAGATTGCATATACATAGTTTAGTAATAATATTAAGACATTACTTTTCCTAAAGATCACAAAGTGATCTGGAAACCGAATCTTTAAAGGTTATGTAAGATGTAATTTTATAATTAATCTATAAGTTTTCAATGCAGTTAATCTGAATTTTCTTTCTTTAGACTCTTGATACTACTTGTGTGCCAGGAATGGAGTTGTTCTCTTCTCCACTAGAGGAATCAGAGTGAGTATTAGTGATATCTGAGAAACCGGTCAGGAGAGCTCTTTGGTGTCCGTGTTTACCGCCCTCATTATTTTGGGAGACAGGGTGGTGAACTGGCCGGATGTCTCAAGGGGACATAAGTTAAGTGCTTAATTCAACAACAGGTTTATGAAAGATTGGTTAGATCTCAGCTTTAAAAAATATTATGTATAGTTTCATCCTGCTGCTAAGATTATGTGTATTGAATAAGGCCAGTTTGATTTTAATTTCATTATGTTTCTATATTATTAGCTTGTATTATTTGCATGATGAGGACACCTAAAAAAAAACTTACCGTTCCTATCTTCTGTATCGTCATCGGGAAATAGGTCGACCACGGTGTCAACTTGTTTAAGCTTGTCTTGCTTCGACTCGGAGTTAGACTCGTCCCCCTTCAATCAAAGCACATCATGACTGAGGAATGAACTATTATTCTAACTATTATAGCAAAGCTCACATGCTAGTTTGTGAATCAACCTTAAAATATAACTATGAGTAAAAGATTAAATGCAAACATTTTACCAGGGCTTCTGTACAAAAATGATATAATGAACTGAAGGCATCATGGTAGTTATTTTAATTAGAATATATAATATTTAAAATCTAATTTTGAATTTAAAATATAAAATCACAAAGGTGGTTGTTGTCGAGATTAAAAGTATATTAATTAGTTTATTGGTTTGGTTAGAAATTCCAAACGAAGGTTATCAGTAACTTATTCTAAGAGGAAGGAACTGGGAGGATATTTAATAAATTTATTATTTTTAAGCTTACAAACCGTTGATAATACCATTAGTTAGTATAAATTTGTTTATTTGAGGTATTTAACGTGCACTTTCTGAACCAACTATTTATATCAGCACACGAGAGTTTCTATGAGTGAGAGTGAGAGGAGCTACCAATTTTGCAGGAAGAGGTATTTTCATATAACCCCCGAGGTTCTTTTACACGTCACAATCAACAATAGGCTGAACAATTTTACTTTCCCTCCGAAGGAAGTTGTGCTATAGATTTTTATCGCTCAAGAAAAATCAGTCAACCCCGGCTGGGTTTGAACCAACAAACATTGGGTCTTGAGGGGAGAACTTTACCCCAAGATCACCGATGTAGACAATATTGATTTAAAACGAGAAGTTTCCTTAAATGAGGTTTTAATTGTGATGGATCGAATACAATTATTTTTAAACCCCAAATCTTAGAAAACATGACATAAGAGTTTATAAAACTTTCAAGAATAGTATCACTCTAGATGCACAGTTCTGATTTTAATCAAATAGAAATTTACATTCATATAAATAGTTAATTAGGAGTCTATTGCAGTGTTTCTCAAGCTTTCACAATAGTGGACTACTTGATAATAGTTTGCCCCATTTTCATAAGAATAACAATTTGTAAGGCCTTTTTCCCTGCCAGGATACTTCAAAATAATTAGTAGGATTCAGGTAGGACAAAAGACCTTTTGAAAGGCTAATGATAAGAAAATAAGGCTTTACTTTCTCCACGCCAGAGCTGGAAACTGTATTAATGTACATAGTTATCAAGGAATAAAAGACAACAGTTTATTTGACTTTGTTTCTTATGAACATTTCACATGTAATGCCACTTGTGACACATGGTATTGTTGACTCGGTGAATTTAAGCTGTCAATCTTGGGATCTTTAGTTCTTTCACAAATATATATATTTTTACTTGTGGTCATGATATAAGCACGTGGCATGGACCACAATTTGAGGTCTCATGGTGAGTTTGTCCTAATACACTTTTGAAATAAACCACTAATGAGAAACTTAATTAAAAATCAAAAACTTTTTTTTAATAATTTAAAATCAAAATTATTTCAATAATTTGTTTTAGATGATAGATGTTAATACTATTTATCTCTCCTCTCCTCCAGGAATACTCACCACGATGTCCTGGTCGTACTTTCTGATGGAGGCCATGAACTCGAGGTGTTTCTTCTCCTCCTCCAGCTGCGCTACTCCTTGCTCCGAAGCCTGCAGCTTCTGCTGGGTACTGGCCAGCTCGTCCCTCAGCCAGGCGTTCTCCTGGCACAGGCGACGCACCTGCGTCCGCAGTTTCTGCTTCTCCGCCTCCACGATCTGCAGGTGTGAGGCAAAGGCCATCATGACCTGTGCAACACACACAAATAACACCAGTGATATTTTAAACATGTTTATAAGGTGTTTGAAGCAAACTATGAGAACTAACAATTTAATCTAGAGTGAGTTAATTTTTTGGTTCAATCATATATCTGAAACATTTTAACAACTTTAAATGACTAGTCTTAAGAAACCCAGGTAAAGTGAATGTTTAGAAAGCACACTTATATTTGTCTGTATAGAGGACACAAAACCTTCTCCTGTGCACCTTGTCAGATATAAACCTGAGCCTATTTAGTTAAGAGCCAGAGAGAGTACATCAGTATGATGGCCTTGCTTATAGATTTAAATATGAAACATTTTCATAGGATTGTTGGCATACCACCATATAAAGCTACAGTTTGGAATAAAATACCAAAACTTGATTAACACTATTAAAATAATTATTTCATAACATTTTAAAGATTAATTTCAATTAACGAGCTAGAAAAGCAATATATTTCATAAGTCTATTTATTGACACAAAACTACATATTTGTGCAGGTTACATTATTAGTTACAACTTAACGATCTTACAGCTTCTGGAAATTAGTTTCAGGATATTTTATTTACTACCTGGGCCCCTTATGATGGTCCACAAACCATATTGTACACATTTAAAGATGTCCGCCTATTAGTGGCAAACAAACCAATAATTGGAGACCAGTTTAAACAACTATACCAAGTTTTTTTTTAGTAATATGCCTGGTACATTACCACATATTAAAATGACCTCAAATAGGTGTTCAGTGATATATTTGGGGATGGTATAAGCCAGGGCATGAAATTTCAAGTCTGAAGACACTAGTCAGAATAAAATCTTTGACCACCATTATTTTATATTCATGATTATGAAAAATATAAACAATATTTTTAAAAAAAGTGTGTATTTCAGCACTTTATGTTTTTGTGTAGCACAGTCTTTCTACGTTGAAGTACCATTTGTCAATCACAGCTGTTGGGTCAAACTCTGACAGGAAGGGTTCATTTACAGAAATTCTGGGTAAATTATCTAGTGTCTCAGTCTTGAGAGAGTTCCTGTGAGCCATATTGAGTTTGTTATGGCAGCTAAAGCCCATCTCAAATGAAACTGTGCTCATTGGTAAAACACCACAAAATGTGAAAATCTAGAGCAAGTTGGGGAATCTTATTGAACACTTTTCCCTATGAATATTCTCCACTGTCTGATTCAAAATCAGTAAAGGAAACAAAAGTTGATATTTTGCCCACTCTGCTAACAGAAGATCCACTTTCTCGCTAAAGAGGCTTGGGTTCAAGTACATGAAGAGCTTCTTTATTTCTTCTATTCCAAATTGAAGAATTTTTTTCTTTGGGAGGCCATACAAAGGTGCCCAAGGAGTTAAGGAGGGAGGAGGGTGTGACTCAGCAGTTTTTCTTCCAATGGAGGGGAAATTATGTCGCCTGCCCAGAAATGGAGGTTTGTAATTGCACGCTTTCCAAGGCACTTACACACGTTGGTTTGAGACACGAGAATCTGAACCTATGTAGTTTAGGCATGTTTGAAAAAACATTTTTAGTCACCAGACTCAAATGTTTGGCCGCCTATGGCAGCCTGATGACCGGAAATTTCGCGCCTTGGTTTAAGAATATGTTTAATGTTTAAATGACAATGCAATAATAAATTATTAAATAGAATTAAATGTTAATCAGTGACTCAATACCCAAAATGTAAGGAGAAAGTAGAAGAAATAAAGAAATTTCAAAGTCAACATGTGGAGGTAATGTTTCTAATGGAGACATGTTTTGATATGAAGGCATGCATATTAACCACATGCTAATAAGTCATAGATCAAAAAGAGGAGGTTGAAGTTTTGAATATCTACTGGGTGCTTTGGGGGTGGTTTTCAACCTTCGAATAAATCACTGATGTGGACGGACTTCCTCTATACTATTTTATTCATCTCTAGATGTTAAATCTAAGTTAATATTTTTTCCAAATATAATAAGGCAATAGCCAAAGTGATCTTCTAATTAAGCTAGAAATACTTAATTGTTACGTTCAATGAGATGTTAATTAAAACATGAAATATAATTATATCTCCAAAATAATCACAGGCGTATAGGGTGAATAAAGATAGACCAAAACTAATTGCCCAGCATAAAGAGCTATGTTGTGAGTCAGTATATCAAAGGTAGTTCTTATAGTAAAATATCAAAAGTCTCATCTAAACTATATTCAACATAAACAATTTTTTTTTAATGGAACAAAATGTAACCCCTTCAGATAGGGTTAATAATTTTCTAAAAATAAAACAAAATGAATTTTCAAGCTGTGAAAATCATGTCATGTCCGGCCTAGATTTTTTTAAAAGCACTGAATGCCTCCAGAAGCTATCAAGAGGGGTTTTATATGGTCATCACGATTGGGCGTGTAAAATGCAAAAGTTATAAATCTAGCAAACACCTTTTGGAAACTAGGCTTAAATAAAATGAATTTAACTTTTTTTGTTATAAAAATTGTAAAAATTAAAATGTATTTTTACTTTTGATAAAAGTCTCAATTCATAATCGATTGATGCATCACCAAAAGAAAAGTATATGCAAAGTGCACAGCAGAGTATGTATAATCGAAAATATAAAATAATAGCATGTAGGTTGACTGTTTAGTTAGGATTGCTATGAAAATACAGGATATTATGTGTTTCCAACCTCTTTGTTTGGATAACATACAAACGGGCCAATTCCATAAAATACATGAGAATTTGCGTTCCCAGTAACAATACCATAAGTTTAAACAAGTTAAGGGTTTAGCTTTAAACATAAATCGTAATAAAGTATTTTAAATCAATAAATTAATAGTGCTATTCAGAAATCTCACTATGCTTGTGTTTACCCTACTGGTCAATCCTACCAACTACACTGTAAATAAAAGAGGATTTGGGCGAAATAACCACTAGGATATGGTATTCCCCTCTTCTGTGTTTGATCAAAAAACAAATTTGTATTCAGTGAGGAAAGTTTGTAAGCATGTATTCAGAGGAAAATACTTTGATGGGAAAGAAGAGGAAGGAAAGAACAGAGCGTTGGGAACATTTCATCATGGTCAAATCCCTTTGGACTAATGAAAAACCTTACAAAGTGAAAGAAGATTTCCACAGCACTTTCTAATGTAAAAGGGATTGTAATAACATTCATGCTGAGAATTAAAAACCATATATTAGGGTGCTCTTTTCTAACAGTACATGAGTAAAGAGGGAGATAAATCCTATTTTTATTCTCCAGCGTCATGGCTCAAGCGTGATTAGAGTGAGGTATCACCCAACCTGTCATAATGTGTTATCATATAGTACAATTTTCATTTGGAGTTATTTTTAAAATACTTTTTTTTGCCAAAATTGATAGCATTTTACTATATTAGTAGTGTTATTTTATAATTCATTCATAACTTCTATTAAAAGTGACCAGTGCAGATTGCACGACTTGACATTTGAATACATTAAAGTAGACCTAGAAGTTTTATTTATAGCTTCCAATGGAAACTAAACATTGTTTTGTTTTTTTTGCTACATGATTTACTACTTTTCTAGCTACCCACAACTTAAAAGGTTTTAAGAACACAATGAGTCAAGTAAATTTTAAATAAATGCACCAGCATAGACTTGGAGGAAGGGCGGGAACACTGCATATGAAACACAATTTTGTATATAGCACTTTTAAGTGAAGCTGGTCAGAAATCCTTAGTGTGATCTTGCACTCACACCTGACCTAAGTTTGGGTGTATATTTTTGTTTGGTAGTACTATGCCCTCAACATTACAGTTATCTCCTAACACATATTTTGTCTGGAATGTTTCAAACTTAGCTGACAGTTTTAAAAGCGTGAATCTAATTTGATGTATGATTGACACAAGGGATGTTTTATGCAGCTGTATTTTTTTCTTCTCAATTTCGTAATTTTCAGGGATATTTGATTTGGGTTGGCTTCTTAAAAACTCTACATTATTTGTTATTTCTTCTAAAAGTTATCAAGATAGTATGATTTAGTATGGATCGATCCCGCGAGCCGGTAAGCCGTGACGTCATTCACAAGCCCAAGGGCACAGCTGAACAGATAGTCTGGGTGCCTAGCTGCACCCTACCACGAACATTCCAACCATTGACACAAAAAGCATTTAACCTTCACGTATCATTCAAATTTGGAACTAGAATAAAACGTATGGTAAGAATGAGTTGAGAACCAAAATTAATTTATCTTAGACAAAATATTTTACTAATTCCTTTTAATCCCTACGATTTATGTTTCCTTTCTTCTGAAGCAACAAATATAGAAACGATATTTTTTGCCGTAAATCATAATTTTAGCTGGATTCTTCTGGCTTTCACCAGGATTAGACGACCCTTCCGATTCACCTTTAAGAGCCAACTTACATAGAAAGTTTACCGTTTTCTACCGTTAGAACGATGAAGGCGGGGTCTCCGAGGTGATGGCCCAAGAACAACCCGTCTTGTGTTTATGCACAAAGGAATCAGCTCTGATATTCTGACCATTTCCGAGGAAGTCTGAGGAATGTCATGCGAGAGTTCATTAGCTGTCATCAAGAATGTGTTGATTTGGTCATCAGCCATCTTTTGTCAAGGGTTCTGAAATCTAGCGAGAGGCCACAGAGGAGGGTACTTGTGTACTCTGTTTTTATTTTGGGAGCTAGGGATATCTTAATCCCACCCACCCAATACGTATTAGGCCTACTTACATTAAAAGCGTATGTATACACAGTGGGCAATTGATAGTTGTCAAGTATTGTCTCACAAATCAGAGTCCAACACTTAGCTCAGTCGGTAGCGTGTTTGTTGACTGAGCTAAGGGTCCCAGGTTCAAATTTTGGCAAAGCAAAAAATTTATCATTGGTGAAATATGGGTTTGCTCTTTCATAGCCGGGGGGGCTGGGTGTTGTGTCTGTTTTAGATTTAAGTTAGTTTATAAGTCGTGTGTTTATATAATCAGTCGGGTCAGAAAGTGCACGTTAAATATCTCAAATAAATGGCAGAAAATCTAACACAACCACAACCGCTTGGCGAATTTTAAGACTTTTTATTTACAAATAATGTTACAAAAGGGTCGCTAAAGAGTGTCTTAAGTGCACCATTTCTTCCCCTTCGAAGAGTTTGTTCTGAAAGAGAGGACAAAGCTTACATACAATCTAGTCGCCATGCTGGCTAGGCGAAATAAATTATATCACTTTTAATTATGCGAAAAGTCATTATTTTAAATATTTAAAGTTCAAATGTAAACAGCCATTTACTCTAACTAGACCCTATAGTCATAACACTATAGGAAGGAATGTGTCAGCCACAAAATGCGCAAAAACTATTTTAATGTAATCATACGTCAAGTCAAATGATTTGCAGCTGCCACTTTTGAGATAGTGTCAATACAGGTAATATAATTCAGGGTTCTTACAGATATAGAACACATAAATTTAAGGACTTTTCAAGGATTTTTTAAGGACTAAAACTGTTATTTCTCGTACTGCCAAATGCTAAACACGTCATTAGGGGGGAAAATAATTATAAACCGTATCACGTTTTGAATAGATGGAAAACAATAGCTTTACACTTAATTTAATGATAGATAAGACTATGAAAATAGTAATCTAACTTTGTTGTCACTTCACTCTACTTAGTTTATTGGTTAGTGCAGTCATTCTAGATTCAGTATATAATGTAGTATGGCTAGAACAGGAATTTAAGCGCTGAGTTGGATGGGAGATGAAATAATAGCTATCGGCAGGCATTTTAGTACAAAACTGTAATTATAATAGTTAAAGTGTTAATAGGTAGTCAAAGATCTTAAAAGAATTATTACAAATGACAGTTTTAAAACAACTTAAAAAATGAAAAATGTACATGAATTGAGATTTTTAAATATCGAAAATTAAAGAAAACAAAATCGTATTTCATTGACAGTATCGCTAATGCGTTTGTCAGCGAAGTTAATACGGTTTCCCCTTGCCCCTATAGATATTCCATCCCATGGGTGCCGAATATCTCTGAGCTGATAACAAATAAAACAAAAGAAGTGGGAAGAGCAGCGGAGAGCAAAGTAAACAGCAGACAACAGATAGTTCACGCCCCAGTGCATCTTAAATCATGGTATTTACAGCCATTCTTCACAACCATTTCAAAAATAAATATTAAAACCTACAAATTACAGGACTTTTCAAGTCCCAGAG